>LR754396.1:6546-61190 GCA_902729485.2 Mus minutoides | reverse complement strand
TTTAGTTTTGTTTTGCTTTTGAGACAAGGTTTCATTGCATAGCGCTGGCTAGCCTCAAATTTAAAGAGCCTCTGCTTCCTGAAAGATGGCATTAAGCCGGGCAGTAGTGGCTCACACCTTTAATTCCAGCACTTGGGAGTCAGAGGCAGGCAGATTCTGAGTTCAAGGCCAACATGGTCTACAGAGTGAGTTCCAGGACAACCAGGGCTACACAGAGAAATCTTGTCTCAAAATCAAACAAAGATGGCATTAAAGGTATTATCACTAATATATTAGTATACATTTTATATATAGCATAAATTATATAATATAGTAATTGATATGAATTAGTTATATAACAATGAATATTAATTTATTAATAGTTGAATATGTATTTATATGTGTAATATTTGTTTCATTATGTGTATGAGTGTTCTTGCATGTAGGTATGTGGATCACGTGAGTGTCTTGTGTCCCACATCCTTAGAGGTTAGGAAATGACATCATATTCCCTGGGACTGAAGTCGTGGTTGGCTATAAGCCACCATACAGGTGCTGGAAACCAAATCAAGGTCCTCTGTTAGAGCATTATGTATTCTTAACCAGTGAGCTGTCTCCTTGACCCTCTTAAATTATTTGTATGTATTTATGTTCTTGTGCTTATGTTTGGGTGTGTAACTTCTATGTAGGTAAGTCAGAGGGCATCTTACGGAAATTAGTTCTCTCCTCCCACTATGTGGATGATCCTGGAGATAAGACTTAGGTTATCAGGAGTGGAGGCAAATGTCCCTTAGCCTGAGCCATCTCACTGGCCCCAAACATGTAGTCCTGGACTCAAGCTCTCACAGCCTATAAAACCCAGGTGGGTGGCAAAGGCCTATAAAAACCCAGCACTTGTGAAGATTGGAGGTGAGAAGATCAGGGGTTAAAGGCCACTTAGTTCAAGACTGGTCTTGACAACCTAAGACCTTGTCTCAAAAAATTTAAATTTAAGTAAAATAAAAAGGGGGAGTGGGATAAGTTTTATTGATGTTACTTTGCATTATGTACAGTTTCTTTTTTTGGGGTGGGGGTGGGGGTTTGAGACAGGGTTTCTCTGCATAGCCCTGGTTGTCCTCTAACTCACTTTGTAGACCAGGCTGGCCTCGAACTCAGAAATCCGCCTGCCTCTGCCTCCTGAGTGCTGGGATCAAAGGCGTACGCCACCACGCCCAGCTTATGTACAATTTCTATCTTAGAGCCAGGCATGGTAGTGCCTGCCAGTATTCTTAGCACTGAAGAGGTAGAAGTAGAGGATCTGCCTGGTCTACACAGTAAGTGCTAGCCCAGTCAGGACTACCCAGTTGAGACTTTTTTTTTTTTGATTCTTCAGCTGACTGCAAGAGGGTTTATTGTACACGAGTTACACTTGGCCACAAGAGAGGACAGAACTAGTCCCAGAGTGCAGAGGGTCCAGGGCAGAAGGCCAGCAGGATTGTTCAGGTCATTTCCCCAGGGGATGGCGGTGAGGTGACCTTGCAGGTCTACCGACGGCAGCATACAGTCCGACAGCTTGTCCCGGACCTCAGCATCCCTTACTTCTGCTCCTGCAGCTTCGTGGGTGCACGGTTTACTTGGACCTCTGCCTCATCTTTCTTCTCTTGCGCTTCAGCCTGCGCATTCTCTCCTTCCGCCACTTCGCTCTCATGGCGCAGGAGTCTCAAGGAAGATGGCACTAAGACAGAGAGGAGACCTGGTCTTATTTTTTAAATAAAACTAATAGAAGTAAAGGGACTTGAGCTGGATGCAGTAGCTCACATCTTTAATCCCGGCTCTCTGGAGGCAGAGGTCTGCATGGTTTACAAAGTGAGTTCCAGGACAGCCAAGCTGCCTAGTGAGAACCTGTCTTGAAATACCTGGAGGAGGGGGAATTAAGGAAGAAAGACCTAAAAGAGGGAGATAAGAGAGTTTGAGGTTTCATCTTGGGTGTGGTTTGAGGTTCTCTCTCTCTCTCTCTCTCTCTCTCTCTCTCTCTCTCTCTCTCTCTCTCTCTCCTGAGGGGGAATCGGACTGCTTTTGGCTTCTAGGAAGAGACTGAAGAAAATCAAGGACTGTTTTGTTTTGTTTTTGTAAGAATGGTGTCTTTTGATAGTGGTGTCTTTTTGCTGGCCTAGAATTCCTGCCTGTTCTCTGGCTTTAGCCTCTCAAGTAAGGAGATTATGGGTGTGAGCTACCACACCAGCCTTTTTAGCTTGGGGAAGAGATAGAGATTCAAATGCAATCAGCGATTGCCTGAGGCTAGGAGTAAGGAAGGGAAGGGACTGACTACCTGGAGTGTATTGCCCGGCCCAAGGGCAATCAGGGTGATGTAAAGGTCCTATATTTTAACTCTAGTGAAGACTGAAAAACTATACTTGTTTTTTCTTTCCTTCAAATTCCAAGAAATGAACATTTTACTGTTGTGTTTTTTTTTTAAATTTCCATTTGCTGCTAATCTGATGTATGACTGTGAACATTGCTAGATGTGGCTGTGAACATGCTAGATGACAAATGTCTTCCATTGTTCAAGGTTTCCAGAATTGAGCAACTTAATTTTAAGGAAGTGTGCATTGTGTGTTCAGGGCCAGCCTAGGCTACCTAGTGTGACTTTGGTCGCACTGTGTGTGTGTGTGTGTGTGTGTGTGTGTGTGTGTACATGCCTTCTGGCACAGGGTCACACCTAGAGTCACGCCTGCACTGTACTACTAAGTTGTACCCCAAACAGGACCTAAATAATTTTTATTCATTTCTAGAACACGTTTTTAGGTATCTAGTTTCTCTATATGATTGTTTTGCCTGCATATTTGTAAGAGCTTCAGAAAGTATCAGATTCCCCTGGAACAGATGGGTGTCACCAAGTGCATGCTGGGAACTGAACTCTGGAAGAGAACACGTTCTCTTAACCACTGAACAATCTCCCCAGCCCCAAATAAATTAAGCTGATTAAGAAGTTTTTCCTCCCAACATAATTTTTTTTTAAAGATTTATTTATTTATTATATGTAAGCACACTGTAGCTGTCTTCAGACACTCCAGAAGAGGGAGTCAGATCTTGTTAAGGATGGTTGTGAGCCACCATGTGGTTGCTGGGATTTTGAACTCAGGACCTTCAGAAGAGCAGTCAGTGCTCTTAACCGCTGAGCCATCTCTCCAGTCCCCCAACATAATTCACTGCATATGTACAGTGATCGTTTTCTTTTCATGCTGGGATTAAAGGTGTGCACCACCACTGCCCGGTATCACGTTCAGTTTTTAAAAGTTACATCTATTGCCAAATTGTGCTAGAGGTAATCCTAGCACCTGGGAGGAAGAGGCAGGTGGATCTCTGAGTTCCAAGGTCAGCATGGTCTACAGAGCGAGTTCTAGGACAGCCAGGGCTACACAGAGAAGCCCTGTCTTGAAAAACCACCCCCTTTTCCAGAAATTACACATTGTGTGCATGAAAGTGTGGGCCCATGTGTGGAACTAAAAGAACAGATTTTACCACATGGATCCTGTGAGAATTGAAGTCGGATTGCCAGGCATAGCAGTAAACACCTTTTCCTGCTAAAGCTATCTTACTGGCTCTTATCTTTTCTTTTGAGACAGGATCTCAGGTAGCTCAGCTTGACCTTCAGTTTTCTTTTCTTTTCTTTCTTTTTTTTTTTTTCTCGAGACAGGGTTTCTCTGTATAGCCCTGGCTGTCCTGGAACTCACTTTGTAGCCCAGGCTGGCCTCGAACTCCGAAATCCGCCTGCCTCTGCCTCCCAAGTGCTGGGATTAAAGGTGTGTGCCACTACTGCCCATTGACCTTTAGTTTTCTTTTCTGTGTAGCCAAGGATGACCTTAAATTCCTGGTCCTCCTGTCTCTACCTGCCTGGAATTATAGTCAGACATGTGCCACCAATTCTGGTTGCGTTTTAAAGTGTATTTTATTTATTCTTATGTATATGATGATTTTACCTACATTTATGTCTGTATCACATGTGCATACCTGGCAGCTGTAGAGGCCAGAAGAGGGTGGAATTTCTGGGATTGGAGTTATATCTAGTTGTGAGCTCTCCCATGGATGCAGGGACTTGAACCCAGGTCTTCTAGAGGACAATCTGGTCTCTTACCTCTGAGCTCATCTTTCTAGCCTGTTGTTTATTTCTTACTTGTATGGGCACAATTAAAATTTTGCTTTTTGTATTTATTCATTTGAGCTTTTCTACTGGCTCTTTGTGAGACATCTGTCCCCTTTCTTTCTTTCTTTTTTTTTTTTTTAAAGATTTATTTTATTTATTATATGTAAGTATGTAAGTACACTGTAGCTGTCTTCAGACCCTCCAGAAGAGGGAGCCAGATCTTGTTACGGATGGTTGTGAGCCACCATGTGGTTGCTGGGATTTGAACTTATCACCTTCGGAAGAGCAGTCGGGTGCTCTTACCCGCTGAGCCATCTCACCAGCTCCCATCTGTCCCCTTTCTTTGGGATAATATCTAGGAAAGAAGCTGGGCAGTGGTGGTGCATGCCTTTAATCCCAGCAGAGGCAGGCGGTTTTCTGAGTTCGAGGCCAGCCTGGCCTACAAAGTGAATTCCAGGACAGCCAGGGCTACACAGAGAAACCCTGTCTTGAAAAAACCAGAAGAAGCTGAGAGTATCCCTAGTTATAGGACACACACAATATTGGAGTTCCAGATGCCTACCATTCTTGTTGGAAGTTCATATTGTCAGCCTTCCTCCCCGCCCCCCTCTATTCTAGAAGGTTTAGTGATAATTTGAAGACAAAGAAAATACCCAGGTTCAGTCACTCGGGAAGCATTAATTGGTAGGGAGAGTACATGCTTTTAAATTTGGATGATTTGGAACACTGTCAGCTGTGTGACTTTGCAAATGTGTCAGGACTATCAACAAGTTCACACACACACACACACACACACACACACACACACACACCCCACAGGTCAAACCCCCCCCCCCTCCCCAGGCCCTCTCAGTCTTATAAGGAAGACATGAGATGCTGCTGGGGACACAGCTCCTTAGAGAGCCTGTCTAACAAGTGCAAAGCCCTGGGTACCTTCCCCTGGACAAGAAAGAGGCTGCAGGGGACTCGGGATGGTGGGAAAGCACACGAGGAGCTCATATCAGAGGCTTTGTACCTTCTAAGAGGAAAGGGAAGACTGCCCTAAGTTGTTTCCTTGGTCAAATCCTCAATTGTCTTAAGTTGATGATTAACTTTATAGGTTAAAATGCCAACGCTCGCTCGGGCTGGAGAGATAGCTCAGCCGTTGAGAGCACTTAGAACTCTTGCTTGGGGAGGACCTGGGTTCCATTCCCAGCATCCACCTTGTGGTTTACAACCATCTGTAACTCCAGGGGTTCCAACACCCTCTTCTGACCTCCTCCTGCACACACAAACTTGTGGACATAGATACATGCAGACAAATACTCATGCAAAAAATTAATTTAGTTAAAAAAAAAAAGCCAACAATGAGGGCTGGCGATGTAGCTCAGGGATTAGACAGCACTTGCTGCACATGGTCCCTGGGCTCTAAACACAGCACAGAGGGGGAGTGGGAGGGGGCGGGGGGGGTGCAGGGGAGCCAAGGTGGAGGGGTAGCTCAGCTTTGAGAATGTTTGCCTAGCATGCATGAAACCCTAGGTTCCAGGGGGGTTGGGTGGGGTGGGGTGGAGGCAGGAGGATCATCAGTTCCAAAGGGTTAGAGGCCAGCCGAGGGGTCTCAAAACAAAAACAAAAGGAGAGGGCCAAGTGTTAAGTACTTTATACACTGTGGAAGACAATGTGGGCCTGGGGAGGGAACAGGGAGCTTGAGAAGCCTTTAGCTCCAGACATAGACTTTTCTTCTGTCAATAGTCCATCACACCCAAGGGAGGAGGAAAGCTTTTTGGTTGCTGGTGCAAGGGAAGAGTTGATGGAGGAGGAGTTTAAGAGTTCATCAGGGAAGGAACTCCAGACTGACTTGAAATATGGGTTCCTAAAGGACTCTGCCTCTGCTGTCATGGGTCGCCTTGAGCAGGATAAGCCCTGCATGGGCACACTTGCCTGTTTTCTTTTCATCTATAGAACACAGAGACCTGTAGCAGCAGTTGCCTTAGTTAATTGTCTGTTACTATTACTGTGAAGAGATACCATAGCTGGGGCAACTTCTAAAAGAGATTTACTGGGGTTCATGCTTTAGAGCCCATGGCCATCAAGCTTGGAGCATGGTGCCTGACAGGCATGGTTCTGGAGCAGTAGCTGAGAGCTTACATCCTGAGCTACAGAGGAGAGAGAGAGGGAGAGACAGACAGAGAGAGACACACACACAGAGAGGGGAGAGAGAGAGAGAGAGAGAGAGAGAGACTGACTTTTGAAAAAGATTAGAAGCTAAATGACCTTTTTGGAAGAAGTGTGTTACTAGGGGTTGGTGTTGAATCTGCCTACCTGCCTGTCTGTCTGTCTGCCTATGGTTCAGGATGTAGCTCTAGGCTACTGCTCTAGTACCAGGCATGCTTCCATGCTCCCTGCCGTTATATGATAACGGATCCTGAAACTGTAAGCAAGCCCCCAGTTAAATGCTTTTCTCGCTGGTCACTAAGTCTTTTCACAGCAATAGGATAGTGACTAAGACAGAGAGCTAACTGGGAACAGAGTAGACAGACCTGACACCCTAAAGCCCACCCCTATGACATACCTCCTCCAGCAAGGCCATACCTCTCAATCCTTCTCAAAAGAGATCTACCAACTGGGGACCAAATAGATAAGCCTGTGGAGGCCATTCTCATTCAAACCATCACAATCAGCTATCTGGAAGACAGAGATAGAAGGGTATCATGGCCTTCCTAGTCTACATAGTGAGTTCAAGACCAGCTTGGGTAATTGTGAGAGGCCTGTTTTTAAAAAGTATTAACTTTAAATCTAAAGGTAAATAAATAAATAAATGTTTAAAGATAAAGAGGCGTATACCACAGGTAAAGTTCGTGTCTGGGATGCAGGGGGCCCAAGGTTTAGTCCCAGTCCTAGTCACACACAAAAGGGAAGTTGGGTAGTAGGTTGCTTGCTTGCCAAGCACAACTTTGTGTGTCCCATCCTAGAAGTAATGAAAGTAAAAAGGCTGGAGATGGGCTTGAGAGATAGTTCAGTGACTAAGAGCACTGACTGCTCTTCCAGAGGTCCTGAGTTCAAATCCCAGCTACCACGTGGTGGCTCACAACTATCAGTAATGGGATCTAATGCCCTCTTCTGGTGGGCTGATCCTTAGCACCACAAGAAGGCAAAACAAAACACAAAAAATGAACACACACACACACACACACACACACACACACACACACGGGTGGTGGGGACAAGTGAAAAGATACCTAAGGTCCAAAGGGATTGAATTTTTGGGTTGTTATTTTATTTTTATTTATTTTGGTTTTTTGATGCAGGGTTTCTCTGTGTAGCCCTGCCTGTCCTGGAACTCACTCTGTAGACCAGGTTGGACTAGAACTCAAGAGCTCACCTACCTCTGCCTCCTGCGTGCGTGCTGGGATTAGTGTGTTTATGTATGTGTATATATATATATATATATATATATATATATATATATATATATATATATATATATATATATATTGAGCCAGAGTCACACCCTGTAGCCCAGGCGCCCCCCCGCCCCACCTTTGCTCCAAACAGAACATTCCCCCCACCAGGAGAAAGCAATTAGAGGTTGTGGGCTACAGTTGGGAATCCAAACAAAGGAGCAGGAAGGGGCTAGTCCCTGGGAGCAGAGATGCTATCTATTCAGTCATTAGTCATTAGGGAGATTCCGGGAGGCTCTGCCAGGAGGAGGAGGGCTGTGGTAGGTACTGCTGGAGGGCTAGCCTGGGGAAAGACATTCCTTACTCAGAGAGGAGAGGCTGTGACATTAAATGAAGGTCCTGTGGCAGGCAGGCAGGCAGGCATGGAGATAGATTCCACAAACAGAAAGTGACTTTGCCTGTCCTTCTAGAGTTTAAGTCCCAGTAAGGAAAGGCACACACTAAATAGAATAGATGAATGGAGTTTGGTGGCCCTATGCCCAGCAAGGAGCTCAGCATGGGGCTGAGGTCAGTGCCCATCTAGCACCGAACTGGAAAGAAAACAACGCTGTCAGCCGGGCGTGGTGGTGCACGCCTTTAATCCCAGCACTCGGGAGGCAGAGGCAGGCGGATTTCTGAGTTTGAGGCCAGCCTGGTCTACAGAGTGAGTTCCAGGACAGCCAGGACTACACAGAGAAACCCTGTCTCGAAAAAACCAAAAAAAAAAAAAAAAAAAAAAAAAGTTAACAATGCGAGTGATAGAGAAATAAAGCAGAGGGCTAGCTCCGTAAGCTTCAGGACAGCCAAGGCTGCATTACATTGCTGTCTCAGACAACAGCAAAGTAGGTAAAGGTGAACAGATGTGAAGGAGAGAGGGCTAGGATTTTAAACAATATGGTTACAGAGAGGATAGTTCTAAAGGAAAGGAAGGAGGCAGGCAGGCAGGCAGGCAGGCAGGCAGGCAGGCAGGCAGGCAGGCAGGCAGGCAGGCAGCGCTGGAGGGGCTTACAGAAAGCCGGTCTCCAGAGCAGGACATTGGATTGGAACCGCAGTAGGGGCTCAAGGAGGCCAGTGCCGGGGATGGGAAAGAAGTGAACTCCAAAAGCAAGCAGGAGAGAGGCCAACTCAGCCTCTGGTTCACAGTGCTGTCTGGGTCCCTTCTCAGCACGTAGAGGAAAGATATTTACTTGGCCACCGGAGGATCTGACACTGTGCTATAGTTATCAGAACCAAAGGGCAGGATCCGGATCTAGCAGGAAGGGAGGGTAAAGGATACCTCAGTAAAGAAGATCAAGCTGCACTCGAAATGCCTCTATTGTTTTGTTTTTTTTTTTTTTTTGGTTTTTCGAGACAGGGTTTCTCTGTATAGCCCTGGCTGTCCTGGAACTCACTTTGTAGACCTGGCTGGCCTCGAACTCAGAAATCTGCCTGCCTTTGCCTCCCAAGTGCTGGGATTAAAGGCGTGCGCCACCACGCCCGGCTGCCTCTATTGTTAAATACAGTCTTTTCTAACCAAGCAGTGGTGGCGCACGCCTTTAATCCCAGCACTTGGGAGGCAGAGGCAGGCAGATTTCTGAGTTCGAGGCCAGCCAGGTCTACAAAGTGAGTTCCAGGACAGCCAGGGCTATACAGAGAAACCCTGTGTCGAAAAACCAAAAAAAAAAAAAAAAAAAAAAAGGTCAGAGGCCAAATTGCTCAATCTGGTTCTCTTCTTCCATGAACATGAATTTCCAGGTATTGAACTCAAGTCATAAAGCTTTACCCTCTGAGCTATCTGGCTAGCTCTTGCCTAACAATTTTAAACTTAAAATTCTGGAGTAAGATAAAATAAAAATACCCGAGGCAGACGCAGGCTCATTAAACGGATTGAATTTTTGGGTTGTTCCTCATCAGCCTGGATTACTGAGTGCATTGGTTATTAACCTATGGGCTGAGGCCCCCTGAGGGTCCCATATCAGATGTCCTGCATATCAGATATTCACATTACGATTCCTAACAGTAGCAACACTACATTTATGAAGTAGCAATGAAATAATTTTATGGTTGGGAGGGGGGTCACCACTATATGGGGAACATTAGGTTGAGAGGCACTGATTTCGTGAGTTCCAGGTCAGCCAGGGGCTACAGAGGGAGACCCGGTCTTAAAAAAGGAAAAGCTGGGGGCTGGTGAGATGGCTCAGCGGGTAAGAGCACCCGACTGCTCTTCCGAAGGTGATAAGTTCAAATCCCAGCATCCACATGGTGGCTCACAACCATCCGTAACGAGATCTGGCGCCCTCTTCTGGAGTGTCTGAAAACAACTACAGTGTACTTACATATAATAAATAAAATAAATCTTAAAAAAAAAAAAAAGGAAAAGCTGGAAATGAAAACAAAATTTAAAAAGAAGATTCAAGAGTTTTTATTTCTTGCTTCTTCCCCAGGAGTTTTTCCTTGGAAATTGCTTGGTGAGCAGGGTTAGGTCACTTCATTCCTTTACAGCCCTGTGTCTTTCCTTTCATTGGTGACTGCAGAGGTCAGACAGAAATGTCAACATCAGGATGGAATATTGTACTCTAATTTTTTTGATCAACATAAGCCTAGAGACAGTCACAACGTTGAAAGCAGATTATTAAAATTCAAAGGCGCACTGATGCGAGGTCAGACTAAGCCCTTTTCTACAGAGAAGATCGAAGGGCTGGGAATGGGAAGCATGTGGACGGTCAAAAACAATAGTTTACTGAGCTTTGAAACTGGAGAATAATAGGATTGGGAGCATAAGATAATTGAAAAGAACACACACACACGCACACCCCACTCAGAAAATAAGTCACTCACAGAGCAAACTCTTTATCCTGTAGATCTTAAATTTTGGATCTAATAGATTTTGGAGCAGAATAGATTGTAGTCTGTCAAAAACAATTAAGAATTCACGTTTTTTTAGGACTCCCCCCACCCCCAAATTTGTAATCTGGCTTTGAATTTGACCTCTGGCCTGCATGTCATGATAATTTGGGTCACTTTGAATATTACGTTCCCTGGACAAAAGCCTCTGCAAACGTTAAAAGAATGCAGCCGCTTTGAGCCATTGGCCTATTTGCATCACAATACAAGGGACTAAATCCACAATTAATAAACTATTTCCAGTTAGCAGTCACACCGAGGAAATGAAGGACGATCGTCAGGGAACTGGAAAAAGGCTAGGTTTTTATTTGTGCTTTTTTAAAATTTGTTTTATTTGTCTTCTTTTCTGTTCCACAGACTGGGTCTCTCACTTCGTAGCTCCGGCAGGCCTAGAACTTGCTGCGTAGACTAGGCTGGCTCAAGACCTGTGATCCCTCTGGTTTCTAACCTCAAATCTGACAAATTTTAGTAGAAGCTAAACCCCGGCTACTTTGATACTATTTCAGCAAACGCACGCACCCACGCACGTGCACAGGCGTGCATGCATGCATGCACGCACGCACGCAAACACCGCCGCCACCATCAACTAAGCTGATGACAAATACATAAGAAAATCATTTACAATTCAGGCATGGTACCCCATGCCTTTAATCCCAGCAATTGGGAGGCTGAGGAAGGCGAATCTTTGAGCTTGAGACCAGAGTGTCCCAGGACAGCCAAGGCTACACAGAGAAACCCTGTCTTGAAGAACAAACAGAAAATAATTTACTAACTGGAGAGAAAGTTCAGTGGTTAAGAACATTGGGTGCTCTTCCAGAGGGCTCAGGTTTAATTCCCAGCACCCTCGTTGGTGGCTCACAACTGCCTGTAATTTTAGCTCCAGGGACTTAGTCCCCTCACAGACAAAACAACACAGGAAAGAAAAATCTAAAAAATAAAAGAATATAATTTAGTCACAACTTAGATTTTTTTTTAAAGAAAAGAGAATAGGTGGATTGGAGTTAAGGGTAGTTAGGAAGAGTGCAGTTTCACATGCAGGACTCTGAGATTCTCAGTACTGCAAAACCTGAGTGTGTGGATCCAAACCTTTAATCCCAGTATTTGGGATTCACTGGCAGAAAAAAGAAAATGTTCAAGGTTATTTCCGGTTACACAGTGGGTTTGAGACACTGTGCCAGGCTCTTGAGACAGGGTCTTGTGTCTCCTTAAACTGGCTTCAGACTAGCTATGTAGCTGGACATGATTTTGAACTCCAGTCCTTTTGCCTTGAACCCCAAGTATCTGGATTACTGACCCAAGCAACAGCCAGGTCTCTCTCTTCACTAGTTCAATAGGAAGTTCTTGTTTTCATTTGCTTTTTATTTCCCTCTTCCTCAATTTTATTCCACTAAGAGTACTTTTCAAATCGGATTCAATGCATGGGGCTTGCACTGAAAAGACTCAGGTGCGCAACATTCCAGAGATGGAAAAGACCACACTGTGGATGCCTGCCTAGACTACATAGGGAGACTGTCCCAGAAAACAAAAAAAACAAAAACAGCCATTGAAATCTTTGGTGGTCAAGTACTTTAGGGCCTTCATTATGCCTTGCGTTCAATTTTGTACCAACTAGTAACATATTGTAGGGTTATTTGGAAAGATGGGTTCTACAGTGTGCCAGAAAAGTGAGGTAAAGGAAAATGTCAGAGAAACCTGAAGTTCTGCTTCCAGCCGAGTAGCGCCCGCCTGCTGCTACCTCTGTTGTAATGCTAACAAGAGGTTCACACATTTAGATCCGGAAATGCGGGGCCTTGAAGGCCACCAAGAGCTTTAAGCTTTAGTTGGTAGGTCACTGACTACAAATTAAATGCTACATGGCCCACGTTTCAGGAAGACGTTAAAAGCAGGCTAAGAAGGCATTTCAAGTGAGAAGGGACAGGACCTGAGACTCCCTGTCCCCATTACAAGACGTCAGGCACTGAACTCGACTTGGCTTGTCTCAACTCCCACAAGGACTGATTTTCTCCTGGTTAAGAGTTGGAAATGTGAAAGCATTTTACTTCATGAAGGTTAAAACGACAGTTGAGCATAAAGATTCAAGCTCTCAGCAATCCTCCTGCCTCTGTCCACTGAATTCTGAGTCTGATTACAGAGAACAGCAATCCCCCGCCCCCCCTCCCCAATTTGTCAAGTCAATGACCTGGGTCTCATGATGCTCAAGCCTTTCAAGTAGGATTACAGACATGTGTTTTTAAATTTCTTGCACTAGTGTCCCTAAGTAGCCCAGGCTGATCTTGAACTCCGGCCTTTAACTCTTGATCCTCCAGTCTCAACAGCATTCTGAGTGTTGGGATTACCGGCGAGAGCCCACACGCCAGGCCTGAACAGTATTTTCCAGGGCTTCAGCCTTACTTAAGAGGCCAGTGACAATACTTCTCAAGAGGGATTTCAAAGCCTGCACGTTTTTTCCTCCAACAACCCCTATCTATTCTCGTGCACCCCCGGGTGAGGCTGGGGCTAACTTCTGCTATTTGTTTATAAAAGAAAGAAGCTCAGGGAGTAGGTTCCGCCCCTTTAATGAGCCTAAGGCCGGGGTGGTGGGCCGGGCGGATTAGGTGAGGTTCCCCGGAGGCGCGCCCCCAGGCAGGCCAGGAGTCCACGAAGAGCCTCCGGACCTTGGGGCGGGGCGCGCTCGGCGGCCACGCGCGCGGGCGGGGAAGGGGGCGTGTCGACGGGCGCGCGCGGACGGCGAGGGGGCGTGTCCGGCGGGCGGCGACGGCGCGGGCCGGGTGCGCGGCGCAGCGTCCTGTGCTGGAATGTGCGGCTCCCGCGAGCTCGCGGCGCAGCAGCGGAAGATCGAGGAGCGCCGCCGAGGCCGCGGGCCCCAGAGCCGGGCGGCTGGGACCGCATCGACCGCAGGACCAGGGCCAGCGGCGGTCTGATCCCGCTCCGCGATCGCACCCCGGGATCTCGAGGGCCTCGACGCCCAACTTTTCCCCGCTCTCCCCTCCCCTCCCCCGAAAGTCCAGCAACAAAGAAAAGGAGTTGGAGCGGCGGCGGCGGAGGAGGCGGCGGCGGCGACGACTTGGGGGCGGCGGTCCGTGGGCGCGCAGCTCAGAGGGTAGGACGCGGCGGAGCGGGGAGAGCGAGCGACGGGGGAGGGCGGCGGCGGGCAGGCGCGGAGCGGCGCGAGGCGCTGTCCAGGGCTGATCCTGCAGATACTGTGGCTCGGGCGGCGCGGCGGCCGGGCGGCCGGGCGGGGGCGGGATCGAGTTACGGAGCGAGTCACGGGCTGGGCCGGGGGCTGGTGCGGAGCGGCGTGGGCACCGGCCCCCAGCGGAGCACGGGGCGGCCCTTCCGCACGGCGCTGGGATCCGGGGCCACGGAGGCCGGAGCGCCACTGCTGGTGACCGCGGTCCTGAAACTTACCCCCTCCGCCCTCCCTCCGCTTCGGGCCCACCGCCCCCGGCCCCGCCGGCGTCCCAGGCTCGCCGCCCCCTCCCCCCGAGTCGGAGCTGGGCCGGAAGGCGGCCGCCCCGTTGGACTCAGCCCGGGGCACGGGCGGCGCCGGCGGCGGGCTGGACAGCGATTTCTGCGGCCGGCGCTGGCTCTGCGCGGTGGGGGAGTGAAGTTCGCAAACTTCCGGGCCGCGGGGGCGGCGGCGGCCCGCGTGGGGCCCCCTCGCAGCGACCGGGGGCCGACAGCCTCGGGAGGGCGCCGCGGAGCCCCGGTACAGGCCCGATCGGACGCCGGTAGCGAGGTAACTTTTCCGCCCGGTCCCGGCCGGGCTTAGTGCGGGCGGCGAGGGAGGGGGCTGCGGGGCCCCGACCGGCCGGGGAGGCGCCTCTAGGGTGGTGGGCAGCGCGCGAGGTCCGAGCCCAGGCACCGCCCGCCGCGGGGTTGGTGGCGGAGAGGAAGCAAGAGGGCCCAAGTTTGCAAAGAGCTGCTTTGTGTTTGGTATTTTGAGAAAATGGCCGAATGCCTATTTCAGTTAGGAATGCCGCCGCCGAGGCCGGCGCTAGTGGCAGCGGCACATAGGAATTCGGTGCAACACGTTGCTCTCCGGCTGTGCTTTGCACAGTCTGCCCGAGAGACGTGAAGATTCCTTGGGAGTGTGGCCGCCGAGGTGCGTGGGGGAAGCTTTAGATGTTGAGGTCCGTTGTGGAATCCGTGGGGCTGTTGAACTAGGGGAGAGCCGTTTCCTGTGATGGCATTCGGGCTCAACTTTTAGTTGGGGCATGTAACTGAGCGAGCGAGCGAGTGAGCGAGCTTGTGTTTAGACTCTAGGTGAAGCGGCCCGCTTTTCGTATTTTTCGGTTTTTAGTTTGTCTTTTAGTACTTTTTTTATTTTTTTGCATATCTTGCCTTTAATAACTTGCAAGAGGCACACTGAGTTCTGAGACTGGCACCTTTGAGGTTGGAGGTTGAGACCATTTAGAAACTCGTTTTCAAGAAGGTGATCTGTAATGGCTTCCCCTAGGCAAGTAGGCCAAGTCAAGCACAATGCGCGTAAGTTGGTTGACGTGTTGAGTTGCACGACTCTTAAGGGAGTTTTCTAACAACAACAAAAAAGCGCTTTAAAACTTCCCCTTTTGTGGGAAGAAGGGATCCATGACCACCTCTTTAAAGAGTCATCAAAAAAAAAAATTGAAAAATCTGTTACTTTTTCCAGTTTATTCTTTTAGAGTTAGTTGAATTCTCATTAAGAAGTTGAAGTCTTGCAGATTTCTTGATGTGCTCATTAGAGGCCCAGAATCGCCTGTGGTTTTTTCTTTTTCTTTTTTTTTTTCCTTTGGAGTTTTCATTCAGACCACTGAACTGTTGAAAGGAAGAAGGGAGAAAACTATGGTTAACTATTCAGTGCTTTGGTTGTTAAAAGTAATTTTAGTTAACATTAAAAATGTTAGCCACCAGAAAGAAGGCTGGCACACTTGCATGCCTGTGTAGACCCGATGGGTCAAAGAATTGCTTCCTCCCCCCTCTGGCTGTAGGGGAAACAGTTCCTCATCTGTTTTTGTGACTGCAATAAAGAGAATTGAAAATTAGCAGCACCCTTGCCCAAGCATACTTAGTGCTAGGATTACATGCAAGTGCCGCCATACCCAACCAGAAAAGTATTTTAACGTTGTTGTTTGAAGTTAATGAAGCTCGTTGAGTTATTAAAGGTTTCATTGGAAAGATGCTTGCTTTGGGTAATAAGGGCTTTATTTACTTATTTACCTATTTATTTATTTATTTATTACTTTTGGTTTTGCTTTATCCAGCGTACAGTTATGGCCACCCAGGTGATGGGGCAGTCTTCTGGAGGAGGCAGTCTCTTCAACAACAGTGCCAACATGGGCATGGCCTTACCCAACGACATGTACGACCTGCACGAGCTCTCGAAAGCTGAACTGGCAGCCCCTCAGCTCATCATGTTAGCCAACGTGGCCTTGACGGGGGAGGCGAGCGGCAGCTGCTGCGATTACCTGGTCGGTGAAGAGAGGCAGATGGCCGAGTTGATGCCCGTGGGAGACAACCACTTCTCAGATAGTGAAGGAGAAGGCCTGGAAGAGTCGGCTGACCTCAAAGGGGACCCCAGTGGGCTGGAAAACATGGAGCTGGGAGGTTTGGAGCTAAGTGCTGTAGAACCCCAACCCGTATTTGAAGCCTCAGCTGCCCCAGAAATCTACAGCGCCAATAAAGGTCCCGCTCCAGAAACACCCGTGGCCGAAGACAAATGCAAGAGTTCCAAGGCCAAGCCCTTCCGGTGTAAGCCGTGCCAGTACGAAGCCGAATCTGAAGAGCAGTTTGTGCACCACATCCGGGTTCACAGTGCTAAGAAGTTTTTTGTGAAGGAAAGTGCAGAGAAACAGGCCAAAGCCAGGGAGTCTGGGTTGTCACCGGCCGAAGAGGGCGAGTTCTCCAAAGGCCCCATACGCTGTGACCGCTGTGGCTACAATACCAACCGGTACGACCACTACATGGCACACCTGAAGCACCACCTGAGAGCGGGGGAGAACGAGCGCGTGTACAAGTGCATCATCTGCACGTACACGACCGTCAGTGAGTACCACTGGAGGAAACACCTGAGAAACCATTTTCCCAGGAAAGTCTACACCTGTAGCAAGTGCAACTACTTCTCAGACAGAAAAAATAATTACGTTCAACACGTTCGAACTCATACAGGTAAGAGAAGCCTAAGTTGTATCCCCCAAAGTGTGACTTTTAAATGTAGATTGTGTAAACTGAACACATCTAAGATACGCTACAGTTTCCCAAGGGAATTGAGGGCTTAGAAAAGAAAGCTTACTGATTAACCTTGTGTTTGTTGTGAATTGAAAATGACGTTAGCCCCATCTTTTTTCTTCTTCTTCTTCTTGAATCGGAGACTCTAGACTTGGCTGTCCTGAAATTCATGGTTGGTGTCAAATTCAGATCCACCTGCCTTTCCTCCACGCAGCTAGGATTAAAGGTGTGCACCAACCACCACTTGGGGGCCCAGGATCTCTAGTAGCTCAGACTGGCCTTGAACTCACTGATCTTGTAGCTGAGAATGTGTAATTTCTGATACTTTTGCTTCCACCTTTGAAGCAAAAGGGTTACAGGCCTGGCAAGTGGCGTTCTGTTGGGCTTATGAAGTCAGGGGTGGAACACAGGAGTGGCCTGATTGCCAGACAAGCATTCTCTCTGCTGAGCCGTGAATTGTCCCTTGCCCCTTATCTCACATTTATGTGTGTGAGTAGTTTGCTGGATTGTATGTAACTGCACAATATGCATGCAGCGCCTTTAGAAGCCAGGAGAGGGCACTGGATTTCCTGGAACTGGCATATAGGCTTGGTTGTGAGTACCATGTGGGTGTAGAAAACTGAACCCTGGGCCCTCTGCAAGGGCAGCCAGTACTCATTACTGTTGAGCCATCCCTAGCCCAGAGTAGACACTGATGTTGAAGCTTTTCCCTTCCCTTCCCTTCCCTTCCCTTCCCTTCCCTTCCCTTCCCTTCCCTTCCCTTCTTCCTTTCTTCCTTTCTTCCTTTCTTCCTTTCTTCCTTTCTTCCTTTCTTCCTTTCTTCCTTTCTTCCTTTCTTCCTTTCTTCCTTTCTTCCTTTCTTCCTTTCTTCCTGTTTTTGAGACAGGGTTTCTCTGTATAGCCCTGGCTGTCCTGGAACTCACTTTGTAGACCAGGCTGGCCTTGAACTCAGAAATCCGCCTGCCTCTGCTTCCCAAGTGCTCTCGGCATGAAGCCATTTTTCTAAGAAACCAAGCAGGCATACCTAGGAGAACTAATTTTCAGACAAGCATTTGTTTAGCATATCCCAATACCTACAGGTTTTGAGGACTTTCTGGCCCAGAAGTATAAGTCTGAGGGGCTTTCATGGTCCATCTCCCCAGGCTTACACCAAAAAGAAAAGTTTCAAGGGGGTTGGAGAGATGGCTCAGTGGTTAAAGGCACTGGCTGTTCTTGCAGAGGACCTAACCAGAGTCTACTAAGAAAAGCTTATCCTGGAGATTCATGTATGACCTTGGCTGGCCTGAACTCCCCCCCACCCCCTATCATTCTGTCCACAAACTTTGTTTTGGATCCTGAGTGCATAGATTACAGGTCTGTGTCACCACACCCGTCCTTGTTCTGTAAGACAAGGGTTTGTTTCAGTAGTGGTAGCCTGGCCCTGCTGAATTCTTGCTTCTTGAGGCTTTTATTAACAAGTCTAGCTCAGCCTTCTTCTGATGACCAAGACAAGCAGATGCATATACTGACGTGTGTATTCTTAGTTTTGAACATCTGGGTTGAATGGTTGATAGTATTGGGCACAGAGTAACTTCAACATTTATTAGAGTTGATTCTGTCAGATATATACAATCAGAGTTGATTGTATTTGTCAACCCTAGAATGGTACTTTGCATATGTATATATGTACAAAAGGGTGGGAATGTGCTTAGGGCAATTTCAGAAATGGTTGGAAATTTCTGCTCTGGTTTCAAAGTGAAACTTTGTTAAATGATTTGTTTTTAAACCCAAGTTTGTGGCCGTGCATGGTGATGCATAGCTTGAATCCCAGTGAATTCCAGGACAGCCAGGGTTACGCAAATAGAGTCAGTCCTCTCTGGGGTAGGGTAGACTGGAGGATAGGGTTGGGGGTGACAGGGCACAAAACAAGAAAAACTCCAGTCTGCTGTTGTAAAGAGCAAACATTCTAATCCAATCTACATACAGGAGGGAAGGACTAAAAGGCTTTGGATTCTGAAATGGGGACCGTTATGTTTCCATAAGACTAGAAACTGTGCAGTGAAAACACTGCACTTGCTAACAGCAGTGGTCTGCAGTGTGAGCCAGGGCTCCTAACTGCTGCATGCACAGACCCCCGGTACTCTTCATTGAAAACCAGGGCTACAGGTAGGACTGCCAGAAACCGCTCAGATATTTTTATTATCATGTAGTCATGGCTGTCCTAGATTCACAGAAATCCACCTGTTTCCATCTCCCAGTGCAGGGATCAAGGGCTTGTGCCACCACACCTGGCATAGATTTTGAATTCATTTTAGTTCTTTAGGAAACCCCCCCCCCCCTTCCGAGACAGGGTTTCTCTGTGTAGCTTTGGCTGTCCTGGAACTCACTTTGTAGACCAGGCTGGCCTTGAAATCAGAAATCTACCTGCCTCTGCCTCCCAAGTGCTGGGATTAAAGGGGTGCACCACCACAGCCCTGCTCTTTAGAAACATTTTATTGCCAGTTGTATTGGAGTTCCCTGTTTATAAAGGGATTGCTGCTTGATTCTTCCTTCGTGGTGAACAGATTGTATCAGCCAGTTGTTACACTAAACTAACTTCATCTATGCTATCTTATCCAGATACCATGTTCTTCAGGCTGCTTCAAGGGCTTCTCTATTAGTCTATTAGTGTGCTGCTTGTGCAGAGGACCTGAATTCTGTCCCCAGCACCCACGGCTTAGATCTGCCGGGTCTCAGCAGGTGCCTGTGCATACCCACACATAGACACATAACATAGAAACCCAAGAAAACCCAAAAACAGACATGGTGAAGCCTTGCCTGGCCTCTATCTCAGCAGAAGCAGACAGACAGCTAGGCTTGAAGCCAGGATTTTCTTCTTTTCTTTTCTTTTCCTTTCTTTTCCTTTCTTTTCTTTTCTTTTCTTTTCTTTTCTTTTCTTTTCTTTTCTTTTCTTTTCTTTTCTTTTCTTTTCTTTTCTTTTCTTTTCTTTTCTTTTCTTTTCTTTTCTTTTCTTTCTGATACAGGATTTCTCTGTATAGCCCTGGCTGTCCTGGAACTCAGAAATCTGCCTGCCTCTGCCTCAGGGGTGTGGGGATCAAAGGTGTGCACTTCCACCCCCACCCAGCTGGAGCCAGCGTGGTCTTGACTTCTGTCAGGCCAGCTAGGCCTACATGTACGTTCGTACGTAAGACCTTGTCTAAAAAATTTTTTTGGGAAAAAAAAAGGTTAAAATCTTTGGTGTGGTGGCTAGAATTACACTTAGTATTTGGAGGAAGAGGCAGGTTTAGAGCTGCTACTTCGGAGAGTCTGTCTGCCTGAGTATGCATATATATATATATATATATATATATATATATATATGTAGCTGCAAATTAGCCATTTGACATAGTGAGGAATCCCCCTTGCCCCAATGGTAAATAAACATTGAGGGAATAACTGTTTCACTGAAAAAATGCTGTCTCACTGTGACATTCCTGCTGGTTCATACTAATACAGACCATGCTAGACAATACCTGGCCACTACAGTGCTACCTTGGTTTAGTAATTCTACTTATTAGCCAAGTATGTATTTATACCTTCAGAACTGTCAGGCTGCTGAGGCCTTTAGGAGGTTTGCAAAGCTACATTCGGTCAGCTCCTCAGAAGCTGAGACTAGGGGGATCATTAGTTCAAGGTCAACCTGGGCTTCACAATGAAGCCCTGTTTCAGATCCAAGAAGGGGGAAAAAAAAAAACCTTACTAACGGGCTAAAGTATTTTCATTTGTTGATTGAAGAATAGTTCTAATGGGGAGGGGGATATTTTACTTTTTTAAAAATTATTTTTATTTGGTGTAGTGGCCCCTTTTATCCTAGCATTTCAGAGGCCACTGCAGGCCTGATCTATAGGATTAGCTAGAGTTAGAGTTACATGGTGAGGCCCAGGTTTTTTTTTAGTTTTTTTTTTTTTTTTTTTTTTTTTGGTTTTTCGAGACAGGGTTTCTCTGTGTAGCTCTGGCTGTTCTGGAACTCACTCTGTGGACCAGGCTGGCCTAAAACTCAGAAATCCACCTGCCTCTGCCTCCCAAGTGCTGGGATTAAAGGCGTGCGCCACCACGCCCCGCTTTTTTTTTTTAATTAATTTATTTTTTGAGGCCCAGTTTTGAAAAACAACCAAACAACAATGATTTAATGAAGAGAGTGTGGGAGTGGAAAGACTAGTGTCTATTTCCCTATTTCCTAGGAAGAAAGAAGTTACCAGGTTCTCCAAAGAATCATTATTTAACTTTAGCTTGTTTGAGACAGGGTTTCTCTTTGTATCCCCAGCTGTCCTGGAACTTCCTGTATAAACAGGCTGGCCCGAAACTGCAGAGATCCTCCTGCCTCTGCCTCCCCTGTGGCACTATTCCCAACCTTTTTTTTTTTTTTTTTTTTTTTGGTTTTGGTTTTTCCGAGCCGGGGGTTTCCCTGTATAGTCCTGGCTGTCCTGGAACTCACTTTGTAGACCAGGCTGGTCCGCCTGCCTCTGCCTCCCGAGTGCTGGCATTAAAGGCGCGCGCCACCACGCCCTTTTCAATTCTAAGTTTTTTTTTTTCCTTTGAGTGCTCACCCAGTGCGGGTGCCCTGGGGCCAGAGCTGTGTGGCAGCCCAGGCAGTTGTGAGCCACCTGCTGTGGGGGCTGGGAACTGAATTTGGTCTTGGAAGCATTGCCTGCTCTCTTATTGGAAGACCTTTGTCTCCCGCCCCCACTTCCTCTAGAAGATTTATTTTTATTTTTGTTCTTGGTGAGTGTGTTACACGCGTATGGGTGTCTGTGGGGGCTTTAGGATCCAGAGCTGAGGTTACAGGTGCTAATGACCATGGGTATTGGGAACCTAACAAACTCCGGTCCTTTGGAAGAACACGTGTTTTTAACTGCTGAGTCATCTCTCCAGCGACCCCGCCCCCTTTTAAGTAGGATCTTGCTGTTTTCCTCAGGTGGAACTTGAATTCCAGGTTTTCCTACTTGGGCTCCTGGTGCTGAGAGTATAAAAGCACATGTGATCACATCCATATTCCTTTTTTGTTTGTTTTTCGAGACTTTCTCTGTGTAGCCCTGGCTGTCCTGGAACTCACTCTGTAGACCAAGCTGGTCTCGAACTCAGAAATCCGCCTGCCTCTGCCTCCACCTCCCAAGTGCTGGGATTAAAGGCGTGCACCACCACACCCGATCACATCCATTTTAATGATTGTTTTATATTGGGGGACTGTTATCCAGTATATAGCCTTTAGCTACCCTTTGTTGTTGGGGGAGATACAGGGTGGATTTCTCTGCATATCAGTGGTACTCTCAGAGATCCCTGTCTACCTCTAGCTCCTGGGAGCTAGAATTAAAGGTGGGGCTGCCACACTTACCTCCCTCTCTCTCTAAACAGAGCTGGAGATCACCTAGAGCTTACCATATTCTGAGCAAACTCTCTGCAGCCGAGCTGCATCTCCAGACTGTTTTCTTCATTTCTGAGTGTAGGAATGTGGCATTGCATCTCTCTGTCATGAGTTTGAATGTTCTGGTTGTTTTCTGCATTAGTGTCTTCCATCTTTGAGTCTTGGAACTCAAGTCAACTTAGATTAATGTGGAGCTCAGGTTGGCATGTTTGGCAAGGCCCAGTGCCTCCGCCTATTGGCAGCCTTGACACCCTGAGAGTTCTTAGAATAGCTGGGCCTGTAAATGAGGTGAGGCAGGCAGATCTTGGCTTCAGAATGAGTGAAGAGGCCACCTGAGAGGCTGAGCCCTGTCTCCAAATGAGATGCTTGCTGGTGCTGAGTCATGGGTGCCTTCAGCAGTACTCTGTAGAACGTCTAGTGTTACATCAGTCTGCGTGTTTTATTATTTTGATGTATGTAAAGGTAACTCCTTGAAATGCAGGATGGTGTATGGTAGGCCTTTATCCTTGACATTCTAGAGGTAGAAGGGACACCCGCATGTCTGGTGCCCAAGGAAGCCAGAAGAGGGCATTAGACAAGAGAACTGAACTCTTGGATGGTGGAGCTGTCTTAAGGATTCTGGGCACTGAGCTGTAATTCTCTGTAAGAACAGGGCTTGCTTTTAACTGCGCCATCTCACTGGCCCTGGTGTTTGACTCGCCTTTGGGTCATGCTGCTAACAACTTGTAGCTGAGAATGTCTTCAGACCCCCTCCCCAGTGTGTGGGTCTGGGGGTGGGTGGGCACTACCACTCAGATCTAATTTATACTCTCAAAATGGGAGTAACTGACTGATTCTGCCAGTAATGGGAGAGGAATCGTTTTGCTCTAAGTTGCTGGGCCATGGTCGTGATGGCTCTTGGGAGGCAAGGGGAGGAGGTGCCAGTCAGGGCACAGGTCTGTGACCCTCGAAGGGTCCTGGGGTCTGAGACAGTGTAACCCACAAGTTCATTGCTTGTCGTACACTTTAGATTAGACCCTAACTCAAAATAAAAAATGGAAATCAGCTGGAGATACATAAACCTGTATTCAGAGACAGGAGAATGGAGTGTTTTGGCTAGCCTGGCCTACCTAGGAGAATCTGTTCCAAAAACGAACATAAAACCCCGACAGACCAATCCCCAAATGCTGACGTACCTAAAAGCGTGTGTGAGGGAATAGGTAACGCTGCTTCGGATTGTTTTGGGTTGATTTTTCCATAGTAAGCATCTTAACACTCTCCTTATGACCTTGCAGGAGAACGCCCGTATAAATGTGAACTTTGTCCTTACTCCAGCTCTCAGAAGACTCATCTAACACGACACATGCGGACTCATTCAGGTTAGTAAGATGGTGACTGCCAGCATCTCAGTAAATTGTTATTTTTATTTTACTGTGGGAAACTGCCTTTACAAAGAATTTCTTTTTAGAACTGAAGTTGAGTTGTTTCTAACTCACTGGTTTTGGAGGTTTTTGTGTTTTCTGCTGTCTGGAGCTCACAAATCCACCTGCCCCTGCCTGGAAGTGTTGGAAGTAGAAGCCTGTGTCACTGTGCCAGGCAGGCCCTGCCCTAACAAAGCAAAACCGTAATGGGAGTTGGGAGGGAGGGTAAATATGGGTTCTCTCAGATCAGACTCTAGAACAAAACAGATGTGAACTTACTTGCATGCCTTTTTCTGGAAAGGCTTTCTTTGTTTTTCTTTCTGAAGTTGTATTAATAATGTAAGTACTTTGCCTGTAAGTCCACCGTGTGGGTGCGGGTCCTGTGAAGGGCAGAAGAGGGTGACAGAACCCCAGGACCTGGAGTGCAGATGGTTAGGAGACACCGTGTAGATGCTGGAACTAAACTTGGGTCCTCTGCAAGATCTTAACTTCTGAGCTGTCTCTTCCAGCCCAAAGGGTTCCTAATATTTGTTCTAAACAGTTCACAGGTGAATTTACCAACCCCCCCCCTTTTTTTTTTAGAATTGTGTGTGTGATAAAATGATTGTCTGGGGTTGGGGTGATTTTTTTATTAGTACATTCCTTTTCCAGAGTACTAGGGTTTGATTTCTAGCACCCTATGGTGGTGGTTCACAATTAATTTATCTTTAACTCTGGTTCCAGGGGATCTGATGCCCCTTCTGGTTGCTGTAGGTACTGCATGGGGTATGGTGCACAGATACACATGCAGGCAAAAGACCCCATCCATACAAAACCAACCAACCAAAGATTAACCATGTAGTGTAAGAGGCACTCATCTCTTCCCACTTCAGTTTCCTTATTGCCTGTGTATGGATGTCCTTGTGCCACCGTAACGGGACCATCCCTTCCCTCCATTCTCTTTTCAAGGTGGTCTTGTGTAGCCCTGGCTGAAGATGACTTAAAACTTTTTTGATTCTCTTATCTCAGTACATAGCTAAAGATGCCTTTAAATTCTCGACCCCCTGCTATCACCTCCCAGGTGCTGGGGCTAGACATGAAATGTCAGCCAGTTCAGTGGCACTAAGGGGACCAGCATACAAAATAAATGTAAAGATTGGGGGGTTTGGATAGATGGCTCAGCACTTCAGAGGCCTTAACTGTTCTTGTATAGAGGCCTTGTGTTCAGTTTCCAGCACCCACGTCGGGTAGCTCATAATTGCCTACAGTTGCATAAGGGAACCCGCTGCCTTATGACCTGCGAGTGAAATGGATATAGCCCCACAGCAGGGGCAGACAAGCACTGAGCATTGGTTTGGTTTGGGCCGAGTACTGCCATTGAGGGAAGCTCGCCTGAGAACTGTTTGTGAGGTTTCTAGGGGCCACCTCCCAGGGTTCATTTTGGGCCGGTTGGAGCCGGACAGTTCCTTCAGGTCTGGGCAGCAGCTGCTGGTTCATGCTAAATTCATTTCGTGCGTGCTGCCTAGAGGACTGGTCTGGAGCTGGTAAGTTGTATTTGGTGTTTGCTAGAAGACTGAACTGCTATCAAAGATTGAGCCAAAGAACTATTGCTGGCCAGGTCCACTTCCCCCGTATCCTAATAAAGTTTCTTTTCCACTACCTTGGCTGGGTGGTGGGCTAGAGCAGGGGTGGAACCCTTATTAAAAGTAGGCTGTGGGGCTGGTGAGATGGCTCAGCGGGTAAGAGCACCCGACTGCTCTTCCAAAGGTGATAAGTTCAAATCCCAGCATCCACATTGTGGCTCACAACCATCTGTAACGAGATCTGGCGCCCTCTTCTGGAGTATCTGAAGACAGCAACAGTCTACTTACATATAAAAAGTAAAATTAAAAAAAAAAAAAAGTAGGCTGCAAAAAATTTAAGCCTACATCTGAGGGCATCTTGATGTGCCTGATGTATAGAAACTTATCCAAAACACCCACATACACAAAAATAAGTAAATCTTTATATATAAACATACATTCACACATACATACATACATACATACAATGATGCTTTTTTCTACATGACATAACAAGTAAGAGTGCTGGATGGTCAATTCCCCAGACGTATGTGGAAGGAGAGAACCAGCTCCCGTCAGGTTGACCTCTGACATCTTCATGTTAGGTTGTGCCCTTTTGCCCCATATATACATAAAAACCTCAAATGATGCCGGCACGCTGAGAACTCAAGGCAGCCTAAGCCGTGATACTGAACGCTCCCGGCAGCTTGGTGAGGTTGGCCTTAAAATCCAGGCACCAAACGTAAATGAAGGTTAGCCTAGCATCTCTCTCTTTTTTTGGGGGGGGGGGGGTCGAGACAGGGTTTCTCTGTGTGCCCTGGCTGTCCTGGAACTCACTTTGTAGACCAGGCTGGCCTCGAACTCAGAAATCCGCCTGCCTCTGCCTCCCGAGTGCTGGGATTAAAGGCGCGCGCCACCATGCCCAGCTTCAACAGACATTTCTAATGGTGTAATCTGTAATACTGTCATAGTTAAACTTTATGTCTAATTTTGCATTTGGAAAACTTGGAAAATAATGAGTATGTTTGAAAGATTAATTTTCATAAATGTCAATTTCCATTTCTCTATTATGCTTTCCATTGGACCGGTGGGGTATGGATACCAATTGGTAATATTTACTAGAGTGTGATCTAGTTGGGTATGTATTCAGATAGAACTTTTTTAATGCTTTTAATTTTGGGTGGGTGGGGCCTGGTTTTGTGCTTGTGACTGTAACTGCTTGTGTTACCATATCTATTTGTATACCACCCCTCAAATTTAGTTTCTTTGCACTTTTTTATAGAGAAGTTGAGATAGAAAAAAAATTACTTAAGTTTTCTATTTATGCTTAGAAATAGTCACTGCCATTAGAGAACCTTGCTGAGTGACCTCTACTCTCACCTTCAGGTGAAGGTTAAACTGACTCCCTCTAGCTGAGGCAGAGCCTTAAAGAAACTTAGACCTCTAGCCTGTGACGGAAGCTTCACTCTGGGTCACCTTACAGGTGCGAGTGTTTTCTGTTGTCTTATATTCTCCTTTTGGTTAAGAAAATTCTAGACGGTGAGGAACAAAACAGTCAAAGTCTTTTTGTCTTAGAATGGCTTTGTCCCGCAGTCGTGTCAGAGGCTCTCACTGTGCCGGCCGGCAGTTCCTGCTTCCCTTGGAGCCTGGTCTGAAGTAGAGCTGAAGGGCTGACTCTCTAAACAGTTTTGAAGTTCATGTTGATTACTCCTCCAATTGGTTTTGAAAAATCAAGCCTTCATCTCTGATAGGCAAAAGTTATACAAATAAATATGGAAAATGTAAGGTGCATGATCAAGTCTTGGCAATCAATAAATGCTCTTTGTGGTTATTTTACATTTATAGCTCCTAAGGAGATTTTAATGTTGACTTGTGTCTTTTATCTCTGACTTCTCTTCTTTACCTTTAGGTGAGAAGCCATTTAAATGTGATCAGTGCAATTATGTGGCCTCTAATCAGCACGAAGTGACCCGACATGCAAGGCAGGTTCACAACGGGCCTAAACCTCTTAACTGCCCTCACTGTGACTACAAAACAGCAGATAGAAGCAACTTCAAGAAGCACGTGGAGCTGCATGTTAACCCGCGGCAGTTCAACTGCCCCGTGTGTGACTACGCAGCTTCCAAGAAGTGCAATCTACAGTACCATTTCAAATCCAAGCATCCCACCTGTCTCAGCAAAACAATGGATGTCTCCAAAGTGAAGCTAAAGAAAACCAAAAAGAGGGAGGCTGACCTGCTCAATAACGCTGTCAGCAACGAGGAGAAGACGGAGACCGAGCAAACGAAAACAAAGGGGGAGGTGTCTGGGAAGAAGCACGAGAAACCCGTAAAAGTCGTGGGAAAAGACGCTTCAAAAGAGAAGAAGCCTTGTAGCAGTGTCTCGGTGGTCCAGGTAACTTCCAGGACCCGGAAGTCCGCGTCGGCGGCAGCGGAGACGAAAGCAGCAGAGGTGAAACACTCAGACGCACAAACAGGAAACAATCCAGAAAAGCCCTGCAAAGCCAAGAAAAACAAAAGAAAGATGGACGCTGAGGCCCATCCCTCAGATGAGCCTGTGAACGAGGGACCAGTGACAAAAAAGAAAAAGAAGACCGAGAGCAAATCTAAAACCAGTTCCGATGCGCCCAAGGGCGGTGGCCGAGTGGAGGAGCGGAGGGGCGACAAGAAGCAAAGTGCCTCCGTTAAGAAGGGCGCAAAGAAGACGCCTCCCAAGGCCAAGACAAGTAAAAAAGGCGGCAAACTTGCTCCGAAGCGGGTGGGGCAGACAGAACCTTCTTCTTCCGGGGCGCTGGCCCAAGTGGGGATGTCTCCAGTTCCTGCCCTCACCCAGGCGGAGGACACCCAGACAGAGCTTCCTTCACCCATGGATGTTGCTGAGTCAGAGCCCGCCCAGACGGAGGTGGTTTCCCCGACAGGGCCACCTCCGGTGGAGCCTGCTCAAATGGAGCCATCGCCGCCTTCTGAGCCTCCCCAGGTAGAAGCACCTACCCACCCGGAACCTCCCGTGAGGGAGCCTCCCCCTCCTACGGAGCCTGCAGAGATGGAGCCTTCCCCTCCTGAGGAGCCTGCGGAGATGGAGCCTTCCCCTCCTGAGGAGCCTTCCCAGAAGGAACTACCTCCCAGTATGGAGCCTCCCCCTCCTGAGGAGCTGCCTCAGGTGGCGCCACCTCCTGTGGAGGATTGTCATGAGGAGCAGCCTTCTCTCCTGGAGCGGGCTCAGACCGAGGTTGCTCAGACAGCTCCTACGCAGGTGGCATCTGTTCAGGAGCTCCCTCCTGTCTCAGAGCCACCTCAGGTGAAGCCAACCAAAAGGTCATCTCCCCAGAAAGACAGTGCAGAGGAGGAGTCGAGCCTGCTGAGTGAGATGGCGCGGCAGGAGCAGGTCCTCATGGGGGTTGGCTTAGTGCCTGTTAGAGACAGCAGGCTTCTCAAGGAAAGCAAGAGTGTCCAGGAACCCCCAGCCCCACGGTCCCCACCACCAAAGGGAAGGGATGAGACGCCCAAGGACCCAGAAATGGTCTCTGACGGGGAAGGAAATAAAGTATCCCCTCTCAAGAAAGGAGGAACAGAAGAAGCGCGAGAGAGTCTAGTTGAGTTGGCTGCTCTCAAGGAGTCTGCTAGTGTTTCATCCTCTGAACAAAACTCAGCCGGGCCAGAGGGTGATGCACTACCCAGCAAGTCTCAGACTGGCTCCTCTGGGGTTTGTGACAAGGACGCGGACACTGAGCAGAAGACAGACAGTGTCCCCATGAAAGACTTGGCAGCAGAGCCAGTGTCCCCTCCTACCCCAACAGCGGACCGAGAAGCAGCGTCGCCAGCTGTAATGGCCTCCCCTCCTATCACGTTGGCTGGAAACGAGTCTCAGGAAATTGATGAAGATGAAGGCATCCACAGCCACGATGGAAGTGACCTGAGCGACAACATGTCTGAGGGGAGTGATGACTCAGGACTACACGGGGCTCGACCAACGCCACCAGAAGCCACGTCAAAAAATGGAAAGGCAGGGTTGTCTGGTAAAGTGACTGAGGGAGAGTTTGTGTGTATTTTCTGTGATCGTTTTTTTAGAAAGGAAAAAGATTATAGCAAACACCTCAATCGCCATTTGGTGAATGTGTACTTCCTGGAAGAAGCAGCTGAGGAGCAGGAGGAGCAGGAGGAGCAGGAGGAGCGGGAGTAACTGAGCCTTGGCAGAAGCACCGTGGAGACTTTGTGAACCTGCGATTTTAGTGTGACTGGAGACAGACACAAGCTTGCTTTAATTAGTCTCCAGCGCTGAGTTTTCAGTAACATTCTTTTTCTTAGGACTGTCCATCTATTTAGTGTGCATAAATCTTAGCAAATTCTAGGGAGTTAATGTAAGAGAACAGATACGTAACTCGTTCATGCAGGCAGGAGCAAGAAGGGTAAGATGGAGCACACCACTTGTCTGCCTTGTCTGCCTGCAGTCTGTCAGGTTTTCTCTTCTTTTCACTGTCGTTCCTAATTTTTAGTTCCTTGTTTAGATCGATAAAAATTGGCTTAGTAAATTACTTGAAGAATTTGCCTGCTTTATATAAATTAAGTTAGCACTTTACAGTTTCTTTAGAGGTGAAAAAGATTTTAATTGGAGAGAAATTCTCACCATTGGACATTGTATCTGTCCAGGCGATTGCTTCCTAACTTGCTATCGATATTTTGTGTTTATATGTTAATCCTTATAAAAAGTGATTTTTGGTTTTTGGGTATTTTTTATTTTGGTGCTTTTCTGGCTTAAGATGTTGCACATGGTTCTTGTTTTTGTTTCTTTAACCTATGCAGTTAATCTCCCTTCCCCCCAGAAACAGCATTGTGTTAAATAGTAACACTCTATACATATATATGCATGTTTCTTTGTTTTGTTTTGTTTTGTTTTTTTTCCTTTTTGGAGGGATGCTTTTAGGCTTGTTTGCAAAGGGCCATTTTTCTTTTCTTTGCTGCAGAATAGTGTGTGAAAGTTTATAAGCAATGGAACATGCAGGTTCAATCCATTGTTTTGGGTTTTGTTTCATTTTTTTTTATTTTAAATTTCACCACTTATCTATGCCAGAATTAGTTTCGTATAAGTTATTTTGAATGGTGAAGATATGTGTAATTCCACGGCTTTCCAGTCTGATTTTTTTTTTTTTCCCAGTAAGCCACTAGATGCATATTGAACAATATTTGTCTCAAAAATCAGCCTCCAGGGTTCTTTTGCTGTTTCTGTCTCATTACAGAGTGATCATCCTTTGAGCAGTTGTCTTCAGTAGATGGTTGATGTGGGATGGTTACTCCGCTGACTGGAGACCTCCAAGTGCTATTTGGAAGCAGCAAACCTGGAGTGAGACGTAATTACCCTTCAGACTGTAGACTGTCAGTTGTGAGAAAGCCACTGTGGTCACATGACTAGGCTAGTTGAAAGTGCTGAGTTCCAGCCAGCAGCGGCTGCTGCTGCTGTCTCCTCCAGTGAGTACTGAGAAGGCTGATGTTAGAACTACGTACAGTCTGGAGTTTAAGTATCATATTTTCTCAGGGATCTCCACAAACTAGTGGGTGTCCACGCTGTCCCTGTGAGACAGCCTCTGTACAGGAGAGGCCTTAAGTGAATTGTCGCTGTCCTGGAGTTCCTCTGGAGACACTGTGTGAGAAACTGCACGTACTCCAGAATCTGTTCTCTGTGTTCTCCAGAGCATGAAAGCGCCCAGCATGGACTTTGCTTACTGGCAGTAAATTAAGTATGAGCTCAGTAGGGATTCGTGACATTTTGATGGAATAACCTCCATGTATTTCATTTATTTTACCTGGCGATCTCTGAGCAGGCTTCAGATTTTGACAGTTCATGAAAATGTAAACATTAATGTGTGGGTGAAAAGCTTGGTGGAATTCTGAGTGAAGTTTTAGTTAAAGTTGGTTGAACTTGGAATTGACTGGGAGGCCAAAGATTTAAAAAGCAGATTTTCTCAAGACACAAGTTGTGTGATAATGGTGTGTGCTTTGTGTGTGTGCATGAGACTTTGTAAATGTTGAATTCTAGGCTCCGACAATCATTGTAGTGCAGATCAGACTGAAAAATATTTATGTTTTAAATTTAAATTATAAAGCTAGTTAAGTCTTTCTAACAACTAGTTTTAATGTTCATGAGCAAATTTTGCCTACATTACCTTTTTAAGATGTTGAAAAAGATGCATCAGCAAGCCCAGGTTGGAAGCTGGGAGCTGGGTGGTTCCTAGGAGGGGTCTTTTTTTTTTTTTTTTCTCCTCGTTCCCGTCAACCCTGCTCATTCTGGTCTTGCCCCGCTCGCTCCGGTGGGCCCCGCTCGCTCCGGTTGGCCGGTCGGTCCCACTTGCTCTCTCTGGTCCAAGGATTCATTTTTTTTTATTATTATTCTTCACAAGTACGCTGTACCTGACTTCAGACGTACCGGAGGAGGGCGGCAGATCTCATTACGGGTGGTTGTAAGCCACCATGTGGTTGCTGGGATTTGAACTCCTCACCTTCAGAAGAGCAGTCATCTCACCAGCCCCCTAGGAGAGGTCTTTGTGGATTTATTCTTACTCAATGCCTTCTGGGATTGAGTAAGTTTTAATCTAGTCTGTAAGATTAGAAGGAAAAGAAAAAAAACACAACGGAAATGAAAACCTCATTAAATTAGTCTTTAAAAACATTTTTACCTGAAATTGAGTGGGATTTTTGAGGGCTTTCTTCCAGAAAACAAGGACTGGGTCCTCAGGCCTATATTAGGCCTGATCTCCCAGAGCCATATATTTGTGCTTAAAATCATCTCAGTGTTAAGTATCTTCGTGATTGAGACCCCCAGGACAGTGGGAGTTCTTCCACGTGAACACTGATACTTGCACGGGATTGTCTTGTCTTGTCTTCTAGTCTTCCTTTCCCCATATTTACCCTCATAGTCTGAAGGTAGATTTTTCTCTTGATAAAGGAACACAAAAATGAACATCTTACTTGTAAATTGCTATCTAGTAACGAGTGGTAAACTTGAAATGGTAGAATTCTTTACAGCGTAATCCTACGTAGCCTTAGAGAAATGTATCTTTATTATTTCTGAACCTGTTTTCACCTTGTTTTCTCAAGATATCTTAAGTTATATTTTCTTTTTCAGAGCTGCTTTTTATTTTGGGGCTACTTTTTTTTTTAATTGAGGCGTAAATCATAAAAGGCTACATTGCTTTGATGAGACTTTTTAAAACGTCAGGCTGTCTTTCTCTAGTCTTCCAAGAAAGGGTCATTGTGCTTTTTTAGATAAATCCTGACATGGGCTACTTCAGATGTAAAGTAAAACCCAAGCTCACCTCACGTGTTTCACTCTGAATGTGGACAATGGAAAGCACGACTTGCCTGTTAGCACGCTGTTACTTGTAAACTGAAATGCTGAAGAAACTTTTCTTTACAGAAAAATCTAGGTTTTCTGATGACTGAGCACATGAGGTGAGCTGACAGGTTCAGAATGATCTGATTGTGTGGATTTACAGTCTGTGTACTGCTGGCTAAGTGTGATAGCCTCTGCAGTTCTGTGTATGTCCCATGGGCTCCCTCCCGGTAGTTACTGAACTCTTAAAACTGGTATTGTGACGTTACAACAATGTTTTACGCCAATTTTATAAACCTTTACAGTGCAATATGTGTTACTTTTCTGAGGCAAACCAAAGGTATATTTCTCAAGGTTCTGCTGCCGTCAGCAGCTTTTGATGGAGGATTTTTTTATACATTTGTAATAGGTAGAGATGAAACAGATTGCAGTTTGTTTTTTGTTACTTTTATTTTTTTTAAATTGTAAACCATGTACCAGGTTTCTGGTCAAGATTGTGTAGGTTAAGTTAAACATAATTGCATTCTATTAACCAATATGAGTGTATTTCTTATGCATATAGTTACATTGAAATAAAGTTCTAAAAACTATCGGACCTTTGTTTATTATTGGTGTGTCAAAGAAGCTAACATCACCTCTTTTGTGTAACTGGGAGTATATTCTGTTATACCTTGGTCTTTTTTGTTTTTTAGTGCTGAGGAGCCAACCCAGATCTTGTTCCTTGTAGGCAAGAGCTCCATCACTGAGCTGTGTCTCCAGCAGTGTATTTAAAGTTTCTCATAGCTGTCAACATGGACCTGGATAATGGAGAGCATAGCCTGTAGGGTCCTGGTAGCTCTAGGGTTAGGAGTGACACCGAGTTATCATATCATCACAGTGAGATGTCACTCCAAGCATGCCCGAGATAAATAAAGGAAGAGCTCCCTAATCATAGTGCAAACTGGCTCCGGCTACTGAAATAGGAACCGATGCTGCGCAGAAGTTAGAAGTAGGTGAGCTACAAGGCTGCTGCTTGCCTCTGCAGATCCTTCAGGACCCAGATGCTTTGTGCGGTTAAAAACATGTTTTACCAGGCTGGTGAGATGGCTCAGCGGGTAAGAGCACCCGACTGCTCTTCTGAAGGTGATAAGTTCAAATCCCAGCATCCACATGGTGGCTCACAACCATCCGTAACGAGATCTGGCGCCCTCTTCTGGAGTGTCTGAAGACAGCTACAGTGTACTTACATATAATAAATAAAAATTAAATCTAAAAAACAAAAAAACATGTTTTACCGAGACAGGAAGTCCAAGCTTGGCTTTTTAATAAATGGAAGTTTACAATGTATAGATACCTTCAATCTGGAGTCTGTTATCCAGGCTCATCCTGCCTGGGAGGCAAAAGAAAGCACTGATTAAAGGCCCTGGGTTTTAATGAGTGGCTGTCATCCAGCATAGCCTTCTAAGCCGCTTGGCAGAATCAGGCTCCATTTGATAAGAGTGGAGCCTGAGAGGCAGCTGTAAGCAGCCAGCGTCACCTCCTTTGAGCTGCCTGTGAGACACGGCTGAATTCTGCTTCTGTATAGCTTAGAATCTCCTAAGGAAACATGGTCATTTCATTGTCCCCCTCACCAAGGGAGATGTGGGTCAGCAGGTATCCTCCCAAGGCTTCTCTCTCCAAGTGTGCTGTCTTTAGAGGAGCTAGAGGCTAGGGAGAAACACAACAGTTCCATTTTACTCGATGGTTGCTACCCACACAGTTTAATAGCCTACCCTCAAAGTGTGCACCTCCCTTTGTAGTCTCTGGGCCTGGGATGAGCAGATGGATTGCCATTGGGAAAAGCTTTGCTGAAGGCAAGATGAGTTAGAAGTGTTCCCTGAACTGCTGTTTAAAATCTTGCTCTATTTAATGGGGCTGAAAAGACAAAAGGTTAGGATTTAGTATTCCCCATCGCATGTCTGAAGGTTTCCACTCCCTTCATGGGACAGAGGGTCTAGTTGCTGTCTGTATGGTCCAGTCGGTAACCTGAGACCCGTCAGCCTGAGAAGGAAGGGATCTTATATTAGAGATGAATTTAATGACTCCTTATTAGCAATAAAGTACAACGACCTCTTTTTTTCTCTTAGTTCGAGTTACAAGGGACAAGAAGCTGTTTGCATGCTATAAAAAGGAGAACCAGTCATTTAAACAAGCCAAGTACACAGCTCTGTTTCTGAGTTCCAGGCTAGCAGGAGATGAACAGTTAGGGCCTTGTAGGGCAAGGTGATGGCTGCCTGTCTTCTCAGCATCCAGGGGTTGAGCTCCATGCTAACTCAGTCCTGGCACTTTTGGTGGCGTAGTTTGGATTTTTGCACCTCACATTTCCTATGTATCTAATGTGGCCCAGACAGTTAGGAGCTCAGCCGCCATGTTGTGCTCTGTCCGTGGTACTGGCAAGCTCTTTAAGAAGAAAGCAGTACCAGCAATGAAGTTCTATGCGGTGGGGGTGGCCTGGGGAGTCACGCTGGGACACTTGCTTAGGTTTTGGGCTGCTCAGCATACAAAGCTGGGTGTGCCCAGGGTAGAATTGTATGAGAAATTTGGCTGTAGTAGCAGAATTTCTAAAGACCCCAGCCACCAAGCACAGTGACCTAATTCAACATGGTTAAGAACTCATTGCTGCAGTTTGTACCCCGATGGCCACAGGTTTGTTGTGGCATGTGTATACACACACAAAAAAATGATGGCTGTGTGTGTTTAATCCTTTGAGGTCTGTGCATCCACACGCAGCTACCGCAGACATACCTTAGGAAGGGGAGAGGTGCTGGAGAGATGGCACCACAGAGAAGAGCACTTGCTCCGAGGATCCAGGTTCAGCTGGCACCTGTGTGGCAGCTTATGACTAAGGGCTTCTGAGGGTGCCAGGTACGGTGGGCCCACAGGTAAAACACTCTGTAGCTCTGGTTGGCTTTGAACTCTGCCTGCCTCTGCCTCTGTAGCCTTAGGATTAAACATGTGCCACCATACCTACCCACCAAAAATAAAGGTTGGAATCTAAAATCTAAAATATGCTGGAAAACACTCATCGGTTAAGAACACTTGCTACAGTTGGGTGTGGTGGTGCACGCCTTTAATCCCAGCACTTGGGAGGCAGAGGCAGGCGGATTTCTGAGTTCGAGGCCAGCCTGGTCTACAAAGTGAGTTCCAGGACAGCCAGGGCTATACAGAGAAACCCTGTCTCGACTGCCCCCCCCCCCAAAGAAAGTAATGGCCTAAGATACAAAGTAATTGGTTTCATCTTGTTTTTGAGTCAAGATCTTGTTGGATTCTTCTGTGTTCCAGCTGTGGGGGATTACAAGTGTGCACCACCTCACCCATTTAGTTTGTTTTTCATTTAGCTTTTCTTTCTGTTCTTTTTCTAACATAAATTAAATTGCTGACATGTGCTTATAATCCTAGCACTAGAGAGAGAGGAGTATCAGGAATCCAGGCCAGGCAGGTGTATGGGAGACCCTTTAAATAAAGCCAGCTGGGAGTGGTGGTTTTAATCCCAGTACTCGGGAGGCAGAAGCAGGCCAGCCTGGTCTGTAGCCCAGGACGACCCAGGACGACCCAGGACGACCCAGGACGACCCAGGACGACCCAGGACGACCCAGGACGACCTTGGATTTGGATTTCTGGTTCTGATTTTACCACAAGGGCTGGGATTACAGGTGTGGCACGGTGCTGGCTTTAGGCGTTGCTGGGAATGGAACACAGGACTTTGTACATGCTGGGTAAGTACTTTACCAACTGAGCCACATCCTTAGCTTTCATTTCTGAGACAGGGTTTCACTGTGGACTTGAACCCGTGGAGCTGTGAGTATTGAATCACTGGCATGCCTCTCATGTCTGGCTCTGGCTGTGTGAGGTACATTTTTAACTTCTGCCCCAGCATGTGCTCTCTCTTGCTAAAACTCCACCCGTTCCCATCTCCTTCTCTACCTCTTAGCCTTGTGGGTGTGGCCATGGGACTGCTGGACAGTGGCTAACGTGTGGGACACCCCACTTCCCCTTTTGAATAGGAAGTTGTCTACTTCCCACATTCTGTTCCATTTCATGCTTGTTAGGAAACAATGACAACGTGAGTTGCCACCAACCAAAATCTGAAATGCCCATTTGTTTTTAAATGTTTTTTTCCTGCCTTAATTTTACATGTTTTTGTCTGCATGCATGTCTGTGTATCACAAGCATGTCTGCTGCTGTCAGAGGCCACTGGATCTTGTAGGAAGCAAAGAAGTCCTAGGGAATGTTGGGTATGGAGAGACAGACATGTCAAGGACAGGTGGGGTGACAAAGCCTCCCTCTGGTTCAGTTCATTGAATTACTGGGTTGCTTTGTCAACTATTAATTACAAATAAAAGAAATGAAACCGCTGGGCGGTGGTGGCGCACGCCTTTGATCCCAGCACTCCGGAGGCAGAGGCAGGCAGATTTCTGAGTTCAAGGCCAGCCTGGTCTACAAAGTGAGTTCCAGGACAGCCAGGGCTACACAGAGAAACCCTGTCTCAAAAAACAAAAACAAAAACAAAAACAAACAAACAAAAAAGAAATGAAACCTGGTCTCCATGAAAATCTGAAGGAAGTAGGCCTCCTCTTATGTATACTTGGTCACAGATACATGGACACTAAGAAAGAAAGATTTTTATTTATAAATAAATATTATATAAGCATAGTCTCAAATAGTGCAAAAACTTCACTTTTTAAGATCTTTAAAAATGATAAGTTTTAGTGCGTGGTGGCGCACTCGGGAGGCAGAGGCAGGCGGATTTCTGAGTTTGAGGCCAGCCTGGTCTACAAAGTGAGTTCCAGGACAGCCAGAGCTATACAGAGAAACCCTGTCTCAAAAAACAAAAACAAGAAAAAAAAGTTTTTGCGTGTCTTTATTATTTTTGTGTTTAGTACGTTTCATATATTTCAGCACTCACTGCCCAATGGGACCCACGTCTGCCTCACTCATCTGTGCCTCTTCAAGTTGTGTACCAGGGACGGAGGCTTCTTGGTTTTATAGGCCACACTTTTCTTCATGCGCTGTCCTTTGACATTAACGATATATGGCAAGACAGGGGGGTGGACAGTCAGAGCAGTCCCTTCAGGTGTGTGACCTCGGAGATGCAGCGTGCCCTCAGAATAAGGTGTTACAGCAACCCAACCTATGAGACATTCAGGAGAACATAAAATGTGGTTATCATCTTAGTAAGGAAATCAAAGCATACAGGACAGGAGAGATGCTCAGTAGGTAAAAGTGCTTGTTCTATCAGATTGACAACCTCAGTTTAAATCCTGGAACTCACATAACAAACTAGATGAGGGATGCAGTCGACGGCTTGGTGGTTAAGTGTAAGCTGGAAGAGGACCCAAACATACCGGGTGGCTTACAACCACCAAGACCCAGTTCCAGGGGATCTGATGGTCTCTTCTGGGCTCTGTGGGGACCTGTGCTCATGTGCACATAACCCACACACAATCACACATGGAAATACATGATCTGGTGAGTTAGAGCACGCCTTTAATCCTAGCACTTAGAGGTAGAAGCAGGAGGATGATGTGTGGGTTCAAAGTCAGTGTGGTCTACACAGTTTCAGGACAGTGTACTCATATAAATATTTTTTTTTTCCTTCTTTTCCTTCCTTCTTGCCTTTTTCTTTTCTTTTCTTTTCTTTTCTTTTCTTTCCTTTCCTTTTCTTTTCTTTTTTTTTAAGATTTATTTATTTTATTTATATGAGTACACTGTAGCTGTCTTCAGACAGACCAGAAGAGGGCATCGGATCCCCTTATAGATGGTTGTGAGCCAACACGTGGTTGCTGGGAATTGAACTCAGGACCTCTGGAAGAGCAGTCTGTGCTCTTAACTGCTGAGCCATCTCTCCGGCCCTTTTCCTTCCTTTTCTTTCTTTCTTTCTTTCTTTCTTTCTTTCTTTCTTTCTTTCTTTCTTTCTTTCTTTCTTTCTTTCTTTGTTTTTCGAGACAGGGTTTCTCTGTGTAGTCCTGGCTGTCCTGAAACTCACTCTGTAACCTCAAACTCCTGCCTCTGACTCCCAATTGCTGGGTTTAAAGGTGTGCACCCACTGCCTGGCAATAAAATAAATATTAAAATTAAAAAAAAGATACAACACTTGCTAAATACAGTCCTTACACTTACAATGTAACAATCATGAGATAGATCTGTAGAAAGAACAGAGCCATTTTCAGAACGAGGTGCATTTATAATAATGCATATGTCTTAGAAGAGAGCATGTTCCATAAACATGTTTTCAAATTAGTAATACTTTTCTTAAAATACTTTCATGTCTGTGTGTGCATTTAAAAATATTTTTATTGTGTCAGAGTGCTGGGGCCTGTCCCTGGAGTTATAGGTGTTTGTGAGCTAACTTCCTGGTGTGGTTGCTAGGAATGAACCCAGGTCATCTGTACGAACAGCCCGTGCTCTTTTAAAAACCTTTTTTGAGACAGGGTTTTTCTTTACAGCCCTGGCTGGCCTGGAAATTCACTGTGTATACCTGACTGGTATCGATTCACCTGCCTCTGCCTCCTGGATGCTGTGATTAAGGTTACCTATCATTACAACAAGTGCTATAGCTCAGGCTGGTCTGGCACTTGAAGCAAACCTCCTGTCTAAGCTGAGTGATGGGATTATAGATGTGAGTTACCATGTCTAGTCCCCTAAGCTGAGTGATGGGATTATAGATGTGAGTTACCATGTCTAGTCCCCTAAGCTGAGTGATGGGATTATAGATGTGAGTTACCATGTCTAGTCCCCTAAGCTGAGTGATGGGATTATAGATGTGAGTTACCATGTCTAGTCCCCTAAGCTGAGTGATGGGATTATAGATGTGAGTTACCATGTCTAGTCCCCTAAACTGAGTGATGGGATTATAGATGTGAGTTACCATGTCTAGTCCCACCCCTCCCCAATCTTCCTCCAACCTCTTAAATGCTAGACTCACAGGTGTGCCACCACACCCAGCTTTTTATTTTTATACTTGAGTCTCATGTAGAACAGACTGGCTTTGATCTCTTTGATTTGCACTGCAAATCCTGGGATTTTAGGCATATGCTACCAAACCTGGCCTATGCTCTGCATTTTAAGAGTACATTACCAGGGCCAGGCAGTGGTGGCACATGTCTTTAATTTTAGCACTTGGGAGATAGAAGTAGGCAGATCTTTGTGAGTTTGAGGCCAGCTTGGTATGCAGTGAGTTCTAGGTTAGTCAGGGCTACAGAGAAACCCTGTTTCAAAAGAGTAAATTATTAGTCAGTGAGTGGTGGCATATGCCTTTAATCCCAGTACTCAGGGGGCAGAGGCATGTGAGTTCTAGACCAGCTTGGTCTACAGAGGGAGTTCCAGGACACAGAGGATGAACCAAAACCAAAGCCAAACAACAACAACAACAACAACAACCACCACCACCACAGAGTACAACAACCACCACCACCACAGAGTACAACCACCACCACCACAGAGTACAATACCTGCAGAGGAGAACTTGATATCAGCTACTGCTTCAAATTTTCTACCTCCCTTTAATGTAATGTCTTCAGCAACAAGAGGAGGAAACTGGGCCATCCGTTCTTTCCCACCCATTGGAACCTTTCAGTGGAAGGAAAGAGATTTGGAATTTCAAATCAAATTGCCTGTAACTCGGGTTGGGCATGGCGGCTCACACTTTGATCCCGGCATTCAGGAGGCAGAGGGAAGTGACTCTCTCTGTGAGGTCAAGGCCAGTCTGGTCCACACAGTGGAGCACTAGACCAGGCGGAGCTATACAGTGAGACTTCGTCTCAAAACAAAACTAAAGAAACCTTGAAACCCATCAACTCTGGCTAGAGACAGTGGTCAAAGCCATGATCCTACATTTGAGAGGCTATGGGAAGGAGATTATCATGAGTTTGAGACCAGCCTGGTCTACAGAGTGAGTTCCAGGACAGTCAGGGCTACACAGAGAAACCCTGTCTCGAAAAACCAAACCAAACCAAAACAGTCTCATGGTTGGCAGGAGGGCTCAGCAGGTAAAGGTGCTTGCACAGCAAAAAAACAAAAAACCAAAAACACTTCTGGTTTGAACTTTGGAGCCAGTGAAAAGGCTGAGAGAAATGACATTACAAAGTCGTTCTCTGACCTCCACATGACATGAAGGCTGTGACATGGATTTGAGTATGAACATGCGTATTCTCTCTGTCTCTGTCTCTCTCTCTTGTCTATGCGCGTGTGTTGGGCAGGATACCCAGGACTATACAGTGAAACTGACTCGAAAGCAAAAGAACAAACAACAAAGCCGCATAGCTGTGCTAAGCTGTGCTGTGGGAGACAGCCAAACTCAGGCAGGCTCGGTTTACTGTCTTCCCGAGCTGGGCTACCTGGTACATTTCTACCAACCCTGCATTTGAGAAGTGGAGGAAGGAAGCTCACGAGTTCAAGGCCAGTCTTGACTGTACAACTGGAGGCCAGCCTCGTGTTACAGGAGAGGTTGCTTTTTTTTTTTTAAATAATAGAATTTTATTATATGTAAATACACTGTAGCTGTCTTCAGACACCCCAGAAGAGGGCATCAGATCTCATTATGGGTGGTTGTGAGCCATCATGTGGTTGCTGGGATTTGAACTCATGATCTTCAGAAGAGCAGTCGGCGTCCTTAACTGCTGAGCCATCTCTCCAGCCCCAGAGAGGCTGCTTTAAAGATCAAAACAAAAATTGTATGGGTACCATATGGGTGCAATGTACAAGGAAGCCAGAAGAGGACCTCAGAACCCAGGAACTGGAGCTATTAGCCACCATGTGGGTGATGGGAATTGCTGAGCCATCTCTCCAGCCCAAACAAAGCTTCTTAATATACAGTGTGCACTGTCTAATGGTCAGCTTAATATACAGTGTGCACTGTCTAATGGTCAGCTTAATATACAGTGTGCACTGTCTAATGGTCAGCTTAATATACAGTGTGCACTGTCTAATGGTCAGGAGGGCCAGTCCTGCAGAAGATCGGGAAACACCCCAGACAACCGGGATCAGTGACTTTCAGTGAGATGTAAGGGCCAAACAGGGCTATAGCAATGGGAAATGAGGAGCCAGGAGTAAGCTGGAGGTAGGAGAGGAGGAAAGGGGGATATCTGTGAGATGAGTTCTGGGATTAGGAGTGATGTGGGAAGCTTTCCTGCTCAGCCCAGGGCTTCTCTATCAGCATGGACAGTTTAGTTTGTCCTTCATTGTGAACGGTGCACATGTCTGCTGCAGGATGACTTAGCATCACTAGAGACCCACACACTAGATGCCTGCAGCAGCCCTCAACTGTGACAAAAATCTCTACCTTCTTTTTGTTCTGAAAGTCAAAACGTAGGCCAGTTTGACTAAGGAATCACATTTTAACTTTCATGTAGCTCTGACTGGAGCACTACATGTGGCTAGTGGCCGCCATACTGAACTCTGCACTGTCGAGAAAAATACACTGCTGTGGCTTTTGTTGGCTCAGACCAAATAACCTTTTTCATGTAGAGACCATTCTTGCTTTATACCTAGAATGCTTAAAGAATAAGGTGAGACAAGAGTTAGCTGATATAAACTGATGGTTCTTTCTGACACAGGCTTTATCAGCAGGGGTATGGAACCATCCCAGGGCACAACTTCTGAACCTATGGAGCCATTCGGTTGGATTGCTTACCAGCAGTAACTCATGACCTGCATGTTTCTCATATAAAGCATCTGCCTTGTCCAAGGAAGTAATGTGAACAGGAAGGAAGTTGGAAGCCACAACTGTAAACCAGGCTGATTGATCTCCCTAAGAAAGGAAGAAAGAAGTTATTTTACACAACACAAATCTTGGAAAATCTGTACACTGTAATGTATAATTTTAAAGAGAAATAAAAGCTGTGTATTTGGTACATACTTCTGACCTAGCAAGGGAGACAGAGGCAGGAAGATTAGGAGCTCAAAGACAACTCAGCTAGAACGTTGAGTTTAAGACCAGCTTGCGGTACAAGAGACTCTAACTTGAAACAACAACAACAAAAAGGGCAAAATAGAAATCAAATCAAGCTCTCTTTTAACTGTAAGTACTTTTATTTGTGTCTTAAAAGAAGGCATAGCCGGGCGTGGTGGCGCACGCCTTTAATCCCAGCACTCGGGAGGCAGAGGCAGGCGGATTTCTGAGTTCGAGGCCAGCCTGGTCTACCAAGTGAGTTCCAGGACAGCCAGGGCTATACAGAGAAACCCTGTCTCAAAAAACCAAAAAAAAAAAAAAAAAAAAGAAGGCATAATACAGAAATAATCTATTTTAATGATTCCTGTAAGAAGGTAAAGCTCAGGCCTTTGCAGACTTGATGTAAAAACAAAACAGACAGGAATGGTGGTAAATCTGTAGGAGACTGAGGCAGGAGGATGTTGAATTCAAGGCCAACCTGGGCAATATATGGAGACCCTGTCATAAAGAACAAAGAAACAGAGCACTCGGGAGGCAGAGGCAGGCGGATTTCTGAGTTCGAGGCCAGCCTGGTCTACAGAGTGAGTTCCAGGACAGCCGGGGCTATACAGAGAAACCCTGTCTCGAAAAACCAAAAAAAAAAAAAGAACAAAGAAACAGAACTGGAGGGATGGCTCAGTGGTAAAGAGCACTGGCTGTTTTTGCAGAGGTCCGGAGTTCAATTCCCAGCAACCACATGGTGGCTCACAGCCATCTGGAATGGGATCTGATGCCCTTTTCTGCCATGCAGGTATACATGCAAATACAGCACTCATATACACTGTGGTAAATAATACTTAAAGACAAAGAACAACCTCCAAAGAAACAGGTAACCCTCATGATGGGTTAAGCTCATGCCTCCCATCACAAGCCCACCATGATGGTCTCATTTATTGAAGGAGAGCCCTAGGGCTGCCTGTCAAACCCACCCCTGCCAAGAAACACGAAAAAAGGCTGAGGGAAAGGATAAATCATCAGACAAAAAAAAAAAAAAAAAAAAAAAAAAAAAAAAAAAAAAAAAAAAAAAAAAAAAAAAAAAAAAAAAAAAAAAAAGGCGCAAACCAAAGGAAAGAGGGGAGCAAAGGGCAAGCAAGCTGGGGTGGTTGACCCTCAAACTGCAGCTCTACCTAGAGGAAACAGACTGAGAACCAGAGTCTGGCCTCTGAGGACTAAGAGAAATTAGTCAAGTACTGTAGCCAAGCATCCTCTGCCAGTGGTCCCCTCCCTTCTTGTACAATTCAAAACAGTCTTTTTATCAACTGCCCTGTAGCTGGGTGGTTTTTAAAAATAGCTTCTGAACCAGCCCTTGGGAGGCAGAGGCAGGCGGATTTCTGAGTTCAAGGCCAGCCTGGTCTACAAAGTGAGTTCCAGGACAGCTAGGGCTATACAGAGAAACCCTGTCTCAAAAAACAAAAAAACAAACAAAACAAAACAAAACAAAAACTTCTGTGGTATGTGTGTGTGTGTGTGTGTGTGTGTATGGTGGTGGGCGTCGAATCACAGCTCATCCCATTTTTAAAAGTGTGAATGATTTTTTTAGGAGGTGAAATCATCTTCTGGTTGTTGGAGAGGCTGTGACTGTCTCAGCTGTCAGCATGACACCGAGGGGGCAGTTTAATGTCCTACAATAAAAAGCATACTAGACGGGAATTTGGTGTCTCGGTCATGCATTTCTGTCTGGAATATTTTCAGTTACATCTGGTGTCATGTTTCTAGAACTGTTTCCTATAAACCACGCTGTGGTTCTTGCCCTGCCAGGACTGTAAAGTCTTTGGTCATGGCAGTCCATTTCCCTAACAATTGTGATAATATGCTGTGAAAGATGGAAACTCTGAGTGTTTCTGTTTATGGCCTGCAGCTATGAGTCAGGCGAAGTGAAGGTTCTGAGCTTTTGACTGTTATGTGAGGTCGGAAGGCAAACTTGCCAAGTTTGAGGCTGGAGCATCACTGGAATAACTGTCCAAAGAGAAGCACAGTGCATGGCTCTCCAGGCTTTTGGTATGTCAGCACAATATATAACTTTAACACGTTAAGAACTTAAATGTCTGTATTGATCCTCAACCAATAAAATCGCAGTTGTGAAAAAAACAAAAACAAACCCAAAAGCCAAACCAACCAAAGGGAACCAAACCAAACCAAACCAAACAAACCAACAACCCCCCATCAACCAAATAGTTTTATATCTAATATATCTAGTATTAAGAACACTGAGGAAAGGCAGAAGGTTCGGCTCAGCAGTAAAGAGCACTGACTACTCTTGCAGAGGACCTGAGTTTGGATCCCAGCAGCCATATTAGGCAAACTGCCTATAGCTCCAGGTGATCTAATATCCTCTGGCCTCCATGGGCTTCTGTATACAGATGGTCTACAGAAAAATCACATAGGCACAGACATACACATAAAATAAGTAAATTAATCTAAACAAACAAACAGACAAAATCCCCAAAACCACCAACAAGGAAATGCTCACTCTGACTATAACTCTATAGTAGGGTTTAAAATATTAACACCATGACTGTAATAGCACGTACAAGCCTTCTATGTGTAAAAGGCTAAGTTTTCAACACAGTGTGAGTACAAAAGTCAAGAAACCCTCTTTAGAAGTGGTCTGTCACGTGAAAATATATACATGGTTCATTTTCCTTTTTTCTACCCACTTTGGACAAAAATGGAGAGCAATTCCCGAAGATCCCCCAAATAAGCTGCATAATGAAGTAAGCAAAATATAGTGTATTAGCGTGTACAAAGGGGTAGATTATATTGGCCCTAAACAGTATCTTAAGTGCCAAGCTAAAGTGCCATTTGCTATGGCACATACCATTTTTTTTTCTTAAATGTGTAAACTGTCGCTGTCTTCAGACGCACCAGAAGAGGGCATCAGATCCCACTACAGATGGTTGTGGGTCACCATGTGGTTGCTGGGAATTGAACTCAGGACCTCTGGAGGAGCAGTCAGTGCTCTTTACTGCTGAGACATCTCTCCAGCTCCTGTCACATACCTTTAATCCCAGCACTCAGAAGATACACCCTGAGGCCAGGCTGGGCTACAAATTGAATTCCAGGACAGCCAGAGCTATACAGAGAAACTATGTCCCCAAAAATCAAAAACCAGAAAAAAAAAAAAAAAAAAAAAAAAGACAGAGCCCTCCTCACTCCCTGCCCCCCCCAAAAAACCCCATAAGCTATATAATGGATTCCATATCCCATAAATGATAGCTTTTAATTTTTTTTTTTTTTTTGGTTTTTCGAGACAGGGTTTCTCTGTGTAGCCCTGGCTGTCCTGGAACTCACTCTGTAGACCAGGCTGGCCTCGAACTCAGAAATCCGCCTGCCTCTGCCTCCCAAGTGCTGGGATTAAAGGCATGAGCCACCGCTGCCCGGCTTGTTTTTTAAACAGGATCTCATTCTCTAGATCAGGCTGGCCTCAGCCTCACTGAGATGTGCACCTCTGCCTCTGGAGTGCTGGGATTAAAGCCCCACCTTTAAAATAAAATACTTTTAGATTTTAATTTTAATTTTTTCTTTTTTTGGGGGGGGGGAGTTCGAGACAGGGTTTCTCTGTATAGCCCTGGCTGTCCTGGAACTCACTTTGTAGACCAGGTTAGCCTCGAACTCAGAAATCCGCCTGCCTCTGCCTCCCAAGTGCTGGGATTAAAGGCGTGTGCCACCACGCCTGGCTAGATTTTAATTTTTAAAATTATGTGCATATATGTGTGTCTGTGTGGGGCTATGTTCATACGAATGCAGGTGCCCATTGACTCTTCAATAGGTGGGTCCTCAGGAGCTAGAGCTGTGGTGGTGGGAGCTGCTCAATGCGGGCGCTGGGAGCTGAACTATGTTCCTCTGATCGAGCAGCAAGTACTCTAACTGTTGAGCCAGCTTCTCTGGTACCAACTACACAGATTGTTAACACAGTATTTTTTTCTCTTTTTATTATAAAATTTTACATACATACAAAACAAGCAACAAAAGACTTAGTTATATCAATATTTTGCCAATCTCTTCATGTATCAGCTTTCTTTCCTAAAGTACATTCTAATACTTGTTCATTTTTCAATAGCATAGGTTTTCTTACCTGTAGGAAATCTATTCGGGCTATGCCACCCAAAAATAGAACCATTCCTGGCTTGAGGACAAAGGTTCTTGGGATAATAGAATGTGTGGGCAAAACAATATCGACTTCTTTTTCTGTTAGAAGATTTAAGATCTGTAAAGTAAATGACAAGATTTATTTAGAAGACATATTTTGTGATTTACTTACAAAATTAAGTACTGAAAAATGTTCAGACTTTACAGTAAGCCAAATTATGTTCAGTAGCTACACATAAAATTTATATATTATCTCTAAATTAATTTTTATTCTACTCATTTCATAGCTGAGTTTTAAACAGTGGCAAAATAACTTCATAGGTGTATAAAACTTTCCTATGATAGCACTATCCCCCAAATGTCGAAATTAGTATGTACCCTAAAATACACAAAGAATGGACATGTATGCTCAAGGATCTGGATAACAGTAGCTTCCAGCTTTACATATGGACAGTGTGATCTTAGGTCCTAAGGATTAAGCATGTAATTATCAAATGCAAAATGGTCTATATCTCCAAATCCCAGCTCTGGGAGCCTGAGGCAGGAGGACTGCCACAAGTTCTAGGCTAACCTGGACTATGCAGTATTTTCAAAGACCCTGTATCAAACAACAAAAATGCTCGTCTTCTTCAAATTAAAGCAAAAAGCACAGTGGTTACCCGACTTTAGGAACCAGTCCAGAACTTGAAGATCCTCTTTCTTTTGAAAAATAGTCAGAAAATCAGTGTCAAACTTAAATCTTAGCTTGTTAGGCAAGAATATCTTTTTTTCTTTTGGTTTTTCAAGACAGGGTTTCTCCGTATAGCCCTGGCTGTCCTGCAATTCATTCTGTAGATCAGGCTGGCCCCGAACTCAGAAATTTGCCTGCCTCTGCCTCCCAAGTGCTGGGATTAAAGGCGTGTGCCACCATGCCCGGTTTGGAAGCACAACTCTTGGCTTGTTTTGTGCCAGTTAAGAAAATACTTCTGAAATTAAAAATAAATGTTTCTAAAATAAAACAAAACCATACACAGCTCTCTTTTGTAATTCCAGGGGTGTCATAAAACCAGTGGGCATCTTTCACATCCTCTGGGGTCAGTTCTATTTGCTTGGTGTTTTTGCGCACAGACACAACAGGTTCATTTCCCATGTCAAAGGCCAGGGAGTCGGCATCAAACTCAAAGGGAACTTCGTCCTGTTCTGAGGAGTACAAGAATGTTCTTCCAACTCTCCCTACAACAGATTAAACAAAGGTTATCAGACACTCCTTTATAAGAAAAAAAAAAAAAATACATGCATTAGTGTCTTGCCTGAATGTATGTCTGGAAGAGGGTGTCAGATCTTGGGAAGTACAGACAGTTGTGAGCTGCCATGTGGGTGCTGGGAATTGAACCTGGGTCCCCTGGAAGAGCTTTTAGTGCTCCACATACGAAGCTATTATCCCTCCAGCCCAAAGAAAAAAATTTGAGATGGGTTCTCTATACACAGTGCATGATGGTATTAAACTTGTGATTTTCTCTCCTCAGCTTCTACAGTGATAGGAAACAGATCATACATATATGTATGTAAACATACACATGTATGCATTTATCTTGGTGGTTGTTTATATTCTGGAAAAGATCTCATATAGTCCAGGCTTGCCTCAAAATCATTATGGAACTGAGGTTTTTTGTTTTTTGTTTTGTTTTTAAATCTCCCAAGTGTTGTGTTTACAGGTATGTACCTGACATCCCTGAAGACCTACCCCTGCTGAGAAAGGGTCTCACCATGTAGCTCTGACTACCCTGAAATTCTCTATGTAGAAGAGCTGGCCTTGACATCCATCATTGAGGTCCACTTGCCTCTGCCTCCCAAGTGCTCGGACTAAAGGTGTACACCACACCACTTGGCTGGGCTCTGAAGACATCTTTTATGAGTGCCTTAAATAAGTCACTTAAACTAACTATGTGTATGACTATGAGACTGTGGCTATGACGATACTTTTGTCTTCCTTTTAGAAGATAACGTGGGTCATTCTCTCCACAGTCAGTCGTGCTTCAGGCTGTGTATATTTTTAGTCAGGTGTTAAAAATCCCTTTTTTTTTTCCATTAATGAAATCACAGGAAAAATTCCAAAGAGATGGAGAACTTTGCCAAAGACCTTTACTGTCTTTGCGAACAATAGTAACCTTTCCTCCAAAAAGCCTATATCCCAGAATGGGAAAGGAAGTCTCTTCCTGGAAAAATGGCTAGCCCCAGCTCTAAACAATTGTACAGAGGAAGGATGCAGACCTACTATGCAGAGGAAGGATGCGTACCTACTATGTAGCCGTGCTTTTTCAGTTGTTTGAGCTGACTTTGTTCTTCCTCACTAAGATCTTCCTCAGCTTTGGTCGCATCTTCTTGAAGCCTTCTTTGTCTTTTGAACATTCTGTAAGGAGTCGGGTTGCAAATAGGAAACTTCAGGAGGTTCAATGTGGTACCTGGAATACCAAGAGTATGTTTTTCAAAAAGTGTGAGGGAAGAAACCCAAACATTTCTGACTTATTTCCTCTAACTTTCATGACAACTGCTATGTAATTATTCCATCCCCATTACCAATGAGAAGACAGGCCTGGTGACTGGTTCACAGGCTCAGAATTTGGATACAAAATTTGTAAGTCCATTTTACCCCTGCTTTCCTATTTATTGTCTATATCAGTGGTGCTCAACCTTTCTTTTTTTGGTTTTTTGAGAGACAGGGTTTCTCTGTGTAGCTCTGGCTGTCCTGGAACTCACTCTGTAGACCAGGCTGGCCTCGAACTCAGAAATCCGCCTGCCTCTGCCTCCCAAGTGCTGGGATTAAAGGCATGCACCACCACACCCGGCTGGTGCTCAACCTTTCTAATGCTGTGACCATTTATATAACATGGTTCTTCATGTTGTGAAAACCACCAACCACAAGATTATCCTTCATTGCTACTTTATAACTGTAATGTTGCTACTGTTATCAGTTGTAAATTACTGTGCTTTCTGATGGTCTTAGGCAATCCCTGTGAGCGGGTTGTTTGACTGTGCACTGCTGATAGTACATCCAAGGTAGTATGGCCAGAGACAGCTTTAAGTACTCAGTGCCAAAGGGCAGCTAACGGAGTTAAACTCTGGATTCAAGGGAACACACCTAATTCCTAAGACTGTAGCTCTCCAAGTATGCATGTCTCCCCCTCCTTCCTCAGCTTCTTCCTTCAGACAGGCTCTTGCATGGCAGCCTCAGGCTCTGCCTCCCTAGCGCTGATGACAGACAGTGTCACCATGCCAAGCATCATGTGTTACTGTCCAATAATAAGTCAATTCAGGGGGTGAATGAAGAGTAAGATTGAGGGGTAAGGGGTCTTAGAGTAAAAGAAAACTGTTTGTTTGTTTGTTTATGGATCTACCCCATGGTAGCCTCCAACTATGTAGATGAGAATGGCTTTGATCTCTTCCTGGTCCTCCTGCCTCCACCTCCCTAGTGCTGGGGATACAGGAGTTTGCCACCACACATCCTTTTGGATGCTGCAGAGTAACTCAGGTTTCATGCATGCTAGGCAAAGCACTCTAGCCCCAGTCCCTCTAGAAACATCTCTTTTGAAATCCAAACATGTATTGAACTTCCAAACACTAACCTGTCACAAGAGGTATGTCCAAAGCGAGGAAAGACATTTTAAAGGGACGGCTCCAGGTAGCTCAAGGTGGACATTTAAGAGTAGATGTATTAGGTGCCTGGGTCAAATCTAATTTCTCAGCAATGGTGCCTCACCTGGCCAGGGGGAGATGGTGGCCCGGTCGATGGCTTCGGAGCCCTTGGCGGTGCAGTAATCAGACTCCAAGAGTGTGTTAAAGAGAGTGGACTTGCCAGCATTCGTGGTGCCCACCAGGTAGACATCACCACGGTAGCGCCAGGAGCGCTGAAGGGCAGAGATCATTTCTTCAACTCCATAGCCCGTCTTGGCGCTGATCAGTCGCACGTCCTTGACCACCGTGCGGGACCTGGAGGACGGATTCTGATTCTTTATCTCCTCCAGTGGCTCGTCCCCCGCAGGGTACTGTGGTCCTTGATGACCAGGGGCCACCACGAGCCCGGCGCGGATGCAGTCGTCCCACAGCCGCTTCCGCAGCCGCTGCAAGTAGCCGGGAGCGTCCTGGGGCAGCAGGTCCACTTTGTTCCCCAGCACGATGAGTTGCTTGGGGCCCACCAGCTTGGGCAAGTCGGGCAGCAGGGCGTCCGGCAGGTCAAGAAGGTCCACCATATAGAGCACCAGAGCGGGCCCTGGACGCCGCAGCGCGGCGCTCACAAGCTCCAGGTACTGATCGCGGCTTACCTGCAAGCGCAGGGCACGTCGGTGGTGCACCAGCAGCCAGCAGCGTTGGCACACGGTCCGTGCCGGGCCGCCTTCCGCTTGGGCAGCGTCGCGGAACTTCTCCTCCGGCAAGTAGCCGGGCAGGCCGGGGTGCTGGCAGTGCAGCTCGGCTCCGCAGCCGGAGCAGTAGATACCGCTGGGTGGTACCGAGGCGTCTGGAAGCTCTGGGACCGGCAGCGTCCGGAGGCCGGCCCGCAGCTTCTGCTGAAGCCGCTCCTCCCGCCGCTGCAACCTCTGTCGTTCTTTCTCCTGCTGCAGCTGCTGCAACTCCCGCAGCTCCCGCAACTCCCGCACTTGTTCCTCCGGGGTCGGCTCCGGGACGTACTCCGGGAACAGAAAGCGCTCCTCCGTGTCGGGGCCTTCTGCATAGTCCTCGGTTGCCGTGGAGCTCGGGGGAACCCGACGGCCCAGGGATGATACTCGCTGGCAGATGGGGACCTCACACTTCCCCTCCAGGAGCCACCGTGCTGGGCCATGGCACGCAGCGGCCGGCGCGGGGCCCCGCCGGAGCCCGCAGAATAGCCGGCAAACCAGGCGCGCGGGCAGCATGTGGACAGCGCGGGGAGGGCGGGGCCTCGCGCGCGCACGCGCACTCGAGCCCGAGAAGCTCCTCCCCCAGCGACTCGCCGAGAGGGAACTGTCCAACGGCGCGGCCGATCCTGGCTCTCTCGCGATGACAGTTCTGAGACCCGAGAGTTCAGGCAGACGTGCAAAGGCACGGACTCGATAGAGCTGGGTGAGCAGACGGTCCTCCAGTGCTCAGCCCACATCCGGAGCCATTCCTTTCATAAATCTTCACAGAAATCAAAACACGCAGCGAGACATTTTCAGCGGAACCCAACTTCTTGCTAAGGAGCCATCTGTGCTCAGCGGCAGCCAGCGAGCCATCACTCGGGCATGCGTAGTTCAAGCCCAGACAGACCCTTTCTTTGCCTGTCGTCTGCGCAGGCGCAGACCTCACACCCCGCCCCCTCGCGGAGACGCCGAGGATTCTGGGAGCGCCGGAGCCGGACATTACTTCGTCTCTCACTCTTTGAGTTTGCTGCCGCGCTTCCCGTCTCCAGCTTTGCGATTCCGAGTTAGGAGCTCCAGAAACCTTTGGCCAAGATGTATGACGCCGACGAGGGTAGGTGACCGCGTGAGACACGCCTCGCACTAGCCGCTTAGGCGGGACGGCTTGGGACCTGCAGCAGGGGATCTGCGCCAGCCGCCGCATCCCGTCCGTGGCGCGCGCCCGGCAGCCGGGTTCCTACGCTTTAGCCCGGGAACGAAGTGGGCTTTGCTGGCGGTGCAGGGTTCACGTTCCTGGGTCGGCTTGACTGCTCCCTCCACGGCCTCCCGTTAAATCTGTAACCACCTTCCAGAATCGACGTAGCATAGCTTATTAACATTCAGTTGTTTTGACGTTGATTGATTGCATTTATCATTTCAGTCGACTTATTGAATAGCTTTTTTTTTTTCTTTTTTAAAAACGGCACAAGGAATTGAACCCAGGGCCTGTCTGCACATACTCTGCTTCTGAGCCATATTTCTAGGCCCGGGAAGCTCAATTTTTGACCACGTCCTTGTGTTAGACATTGTTAAACCCTGGACGTATTAGGGACAAAGAATGGGTTCTGGGTTGACATTCCTTCCCACTGTCTTCAGTTTAAGTAAATTGTCTTAAAATATGGCCTTAAGCGGTCACTTCCCACGAGATGACAGTTCTAGGATGGTATGTTTTCCATTTTCACGAGGACAAAATGGCTTTTTACTTTTCGTATGCACACTTCTTAGTCCTACCCATTTTATTTTCATGTTGTGTGTGTTTTTTAAGCTTCCTTTTCTCTGATCAAAAATCATTTTATTCCAGCTCCCAACTTTGTGGCTGTCCTATGCATTCCCTTCCCCACCCGTTCTCATGGAAACAATAGAAGCAAACGCTTCAACTTTTAAAATTGCTTCAACATCTCAGACACATTCATACCTCATTAGAATCTATTAGAATCGTTATATTCTTTTAAAAGTTATTCTTACTTGAAGTAAATTTAGAAGCTTTAAAACCATTATGACATTTATTTTGTGCGTATGTATGTGTGTGGGTATACTCATGGAGTGTACCATAGAGGTCCTGGAGTTTGAATTCAGGTTCATGGCTCTCAGACTATATATTTCTGTAGAGCATATTTCACTCTTCAGATACTTTTTAACAGGAGTGTGATGCTCAAACGAAGCTTTCATCCTAGACCGGAGATGTAGCTTGGTGCTAGTAATGCCTAGTGTGGGCTATGCTCTGCAGTCAGTCTTAGGCACAGAGGGGAAAGGTCATACTGTTTGGAAAGCTCTACAGGGCATGGTGGGCATGAGTTGACTCTGTTTCAAAGTTTCTGAATCAAGGGGGCTGGAGAGATGGCTCAGCAGTTAAGAGTACTTGTCGCTCTTGCAGAGGGCTTGGGTTTGGGTCCCAGAACGTGCTGTGTATAAATCTAGGAGATCCAATAGTACATATCTGGAGTCCATGAGTGCAGGTAGGCATAAAGATCATATGCATAAAATAAAAATAAGTCTTGAGAAAATCTGTGGGATTTCTGACTGGAATGTCTGTAAGTGGCTCTTACCGTTTGGGATTAACAGTGAGCATTAGAAGTATTAGAAGTTTTTTAGTGACAGTTCTGGCCTTCAGAGGAAACAAGTCAGAATTGCAGTGCCTTTTCTGACCTTATCCTGAAACCATGTGACCTCATTCTAGCTTTTTTGGCAAGTCAAAAATTAGGTAAATCCAAGGTGAGGATGTATAGACCCTTTATCTTTGTTTTTTTTTTTGAGACAGGGTCTCATCGTGTCTCTCAGACTGGTCTGTAATTTATGGTGATCCTTCTACTTCTTGCCTCCTGAGTGCTGGAACTACAGGTGTGCACCAGCATGCCTGGCTGACTCCTTATCTTGATAGGAGGGACAAGATCACAAAGAAGACGGTTGGGAATCTTTGAAAATATAGTCTGTACAGGCCAGGCATGTTGGCACATGTCTTTAGTCATAGGTTGGGAGGCAGAGGCAGGAGGATTTCTGTAACTTTAAGGCCAGTTCTTGTAGCTAGACTACATAGTGAGATCCTGTCTCAAAAAAAAAAAAAAAATATATATATATATATATATATATATATATATATATATATATATATATTTACATGTACATGCATGTATATTTCCTACATGTGAAATATGCATATATAAATGTATGAAATGTTGAAGTCATAAACCACCCCAGGGTGTTGGTAATTTATTTAAACAATTTTCTCTCTCATTATTGTCTCTGAGGCCTTACTGGTCAGAGGATCTTGCTCCTGCTTAGCTCTTAGTACATGGATTTTTCTTGAGCAGACAGAAATTACAAATTCTCACAACTTAACCGAACCTTTGCTGTAAAAACTATATAGGAAGAATATTAATATGACATAGGCATATGACATTAATTGCCTGAAATTCTAGGAGAGTCAGGTGAAGTGATTGCCTCTTAGTTTAGCAGAGTGCTATTTACTTCATGGAGGTAATGTGTGAACTTGTGGCATCTCAGGGCCAGTGAGCATATTGTTTTGTTTTTGCAGATATGCAATATGATGAAGATGATGATGAAATCACTCCAGATTTGTGGCAGGAAGCATGCTGGATCGTGATCAGGTAACGCTGGACAGAACGGAACAGGCTTTAGTAGGTACTAGAAGGTCTGGGTCCTGTTCTGTTCCTTCTGGATAGACCTTGGTCTCTCTGTGCTTGCTAATGTATGTAGCATCTATTAGTTACTTACAGGCTTGCTTTGTTTTATGCAGACAGTACTGGATGCAGCTCTGGATGCTGTGGAACTTGCTGTAGTCTGGGCTGGTTTGAACCTGCAGCACTCTTGCTTCAGCCTTCTGAGTGCTAGGATTTGAGGGGCACCTCACTATGTCTGGCTATATTTACTTAAAGTATTTCCACCTTAGAGAAAAGCTAAAAAATTCATTTATGTACTTCATTGAAGTCCTTAAATATTGACCTTATA
>LR753631.1:175000-186595 GCA_902729485.2 Mus minutoides | reverse complement strand
CTATTGATCCCCACTCTTCCAAAGAAGTTTCCTTTCCACTTTTATCACCTTGACTTTTAATAACCCAATGGATTCCATTAGTTTTGTTTACATGAGCATGACTCAGGAGTTACAGGTTCTGAAATAACTTACTAGTGGCTACTCTAATCAAGGAAATGCCCTCTTTTTCAGTAACCCTTAACTCTGTAGAAATCATAGTCATTTAAGGTGTCTTAATCTCTTCACACTGTATGACAGGGTGTTGCTGGGACAAATCTTGGGGCTATCTTGTGGGCAATTTTAGCTCCTGTGAATTTAGGAGTCAAGCAGTCATCTTATGCCAAGAATCAGCCTAGGTGTCTACTCTCTAGTTTGTTAAGTTTTCTTTCCCATTGGCTTAAAATGAATGACTACTATTTTAGCACTTTTCAGCAATTGTCTCTGCCTTTTAACTGTGGATCATTTCAAAATACAAAGATATTCAATGTTAATATCTGTACTTAACCAAACCCAAGGCTGTTGGAAACTCACTGTTCTGCTCATCTGTGTTAGTTCACATGAGTGCCTGGACACTGGAGCTGGAGTGTCTACACATGCAACTATAATAGTAGTTATAGTCCCTAAATCATCTTTAAGTACAGTCAGTGCTCCCATTTTGTAGGTAAAGAAACTGATGCAATGAGAAGGAAGGCAGTTCAGCAAACAGCTAGGAACACTGATTGTAATTTAAATGATGAACAAGTATCAGTTCTGTGTTATTTTAACCTAAGCAGTCAATATGTCTCTTTTTTTCTCCAGTGTAGAGAGTGAGCCACACACAAAGAAGAGTCAGCATAGATGACAATATTTTTGAAAGGGAGATAATTCTCCTTCATAATAAATTCCTAATGCAGTTTCCTTAGTAAGATACTTCAAGGTTGCCGTGCAAGTGAACAGAATCTGGGGCAAAGGAACAGGACAGGTGGCCTCTAATAAACAACGTCTCTGTCCCTCAATTACCTGAGAATTGTCTTCTGGTCATGTTTGATCCCTATAAGAATGATACCAAACATGTATGACCATCTTCACAGATGATAAGTCAGAGGTCAGAGATCCAGGTGGTGGGTGGGGAGATTAAAATTACAATAATTGTCTTTTGACGTCCACATGTGCATACCACCTCATAGACAGTCAATTAAATACATTAAAATTTCTCATTTCAATTGGTATTCAATTAATTTGTGTCCTGACTGCATTAGATAAATTTCTCTGATTGCAATGAGATTGACATTGACCATTTCAATAATCTTACATGAAATTAGAAGTAAACAAATCTGGAGAATGAGGCAATGTCAGGGTATGGGAAAGCTGTGATTATTAATGCTAATTGTCACCTTGATGGGATCAAGAGTCACAAAGGAGCCACCAGGTGGTGGTGGAACATGCCTTTAATCCCAGCATTTGGGAGGCAGAGGCAGGAGGATTTCTAAGTTAGGGGCAAGCCTGGTCTACAAAGTGAGTTCCAGGACAGCCAGGGCTATACAGAGAAACCCTGTCTCAAAAAAAGAGAAAGATTTACACAGGATGAAGCCTCCAGGAACACCAAGAGGGATTACAGAAATTAAAGTTAGACTGAGAACTCTGACACACCCAGAATCTCAAGTTCACAGGAGCCCACAATCAAAGGATCACAGAGAATGCTGGACTCTGAGGAGTCCTGAACTAGGATTATAGGAAGGATAGGCTCCAAGCCGATATATTGAGGGCATCAAGCACTTGAGATAATTAGAGGGCAGGAGGCAAGCATAAGAACAGAAGCAACAGAAACTAAGGTTACTGGCCAACATCAGAACCGAACTCGCCCACCTTAGCAAGTCCTGCATACACCATCACACCAGAAAAGCAAGAAATAGATCTAAAATCGCTTCTCTTGATGATGATGGAAGACTTAAAGAAGGAAATACAGGAAAACACAGGTAAACATCTAGAAGCCATTAAAGAGGAAGCAGAAAAAACCCTTAGAGAGTTAAAGGAAAACATGACCTAACATGTGAAAGAATTAAACAAAACCAACCAGGATCTAAAAATGGAAGTAGAAACAATAAAGAAACCAGAAAGGAAAAGTAGCAGATGGCCTAGTAGGCCATCATTGGGAAGAGAGGCCCCCATTGTCTTGCAAACTTTACATGCCCCAGTACAGGGGAATGCCAGGTCCAAGAAGTGGGAGTCAGTGGGTAGGGGAGCAGGGCATGGGGGAGGGTATAGGGAACTGTCAGGATAGCATTTGAAATGTAAATAGAGAAAAAAAATCTCAGGATCATTTTTAATAGAACTTTGCCACTATGCCATGAAAATTATATAACACTACTGAAAGCATTTAGTAAAAATATAATAAAAATAGAATAATACAGTTTTATATATTATAAGGCTCAGTAGATGATTAGAAGTTTGAGTTAGTAGATTTTATTCTTCATGTCCTTTATTTAGTCCTCTCTGATTTGCTGTATGTTGGTCTGATGACATGTTTTATCCTTTTGGAACTTCTCTGTGCCTAGTTTTCAGCATTAGATTCCATTAAGAATTTATCTATGAGACAAAATGTTATGAGCATCTTTTCTGGTGTTCTGATTCCTGTCTCTCCCTCTCCTTTTCCTCATGACCCCACAATCCTGCATTCTATTTTTTTTATTAATCAGCTGCTATATCTGTCTGTTTATATTTGCTATAAATACACACTTGTTACTCAAATTTTGCTGATTGTCTCACAATTTTATGAAAACTGGCTTGCTTAAACCAGGTCTTGGACAAAACTCATTGAGTTTGCTGTCTCCCATGGCTTTCAAATTGTACCAATTATTCCTACCCACCATTCTTTCCTTGAACCCAATTAATGGTCTAAATAATTTGTCCAATTAACTCTTTCATTATTTGATATTTTATTTTGTTGACTCTATAACGTAGTTTTGCTCATTTTTGTCCCATTTCTTTCCTATAGAATGTCATTAGGCAGGTAATCTTTATTAATTACTTATTATTCCTTGATTTATACCTTATTATCCTTACATGATATTAAAAATGATTTGTATATTCAGCTTTCCCTGTAAATGATGAATGAATGATTTATTAACTTAAATGCCTCAAAAATGTGCAGGTAATTGTACCTGGGAGTTGAGTAGTAAAACAACCATGTCAACCTGTGCAAGACAGAGCCCATCAACATTCTCTCATGGAGATGGAAGACATTTCTAGGCAGTTAACAGTGGCAGGATAGGGGAGGAGATGTTTTTTTTTTTTTTTTTTTCCCAGTAGTATGTCCATTGCTAAGTTGCTTATGTTCTTATAAATAATCTCTCTCACATGTTTCTGTGTAAGCATTTCTCATTAAACTTGCTCCACCTAAAAGCAGACATGGGAGGAGGACCATTTGGGAAGAAGGACTGGACCATAAAAGAAGGAAGAACAGAAGAGGGCAAGGGTGTAGTCATTTTAAAAAATTCCTACATGAATGTATGCATATGTTATAATGGAGCCTATTATTATAGATCAGTAAACAAAGAATCATAAAAACAAAGAAGCCATGCAAAGGTTTTCCTTCTAAATACTCCTCAGCAACTTCTTATGAATATCTGTAACATTCACTGTCTCACCCATTTATTTGGGTTATATAGTTTACAGCCTTGTGTTAACAATTAACACATTAACAATTAACAAATTAACAATGTATCTGTGCCAGACTTCTTTCTCCAGGGGAATGAAAAGTAGCTGAAGGTCAGAATGTGTTTAATGTTTCTGTGTCTCCATTGGCATCCACAGGAGCCTGCCTTCTCCAAATGCTCCTTGATTGATGGAACATCCAAACAGTTGAAACTTCACTGGCAAATGTCAAAACCAATGCCTCTTACTGTATTGTCCATAAATGACAAGGTAAAGCTTTCCTAGTTGTAAAAACTTGGCTTATGATTCAAGGTACCATGAGAGGATGACCATCTATTGTTGTCATCATTAGTGTTAGACAGAAAAACTGAGGTTAACTATGACAGTATGTTTTTTCCAGTACAGACATACATGTACAATTCTAAGTTCTACATTCTAAATTTATATTCAAGCCTGAAAACGTTTCTATCTCCCAAGGTGTACTTCATCCCTGATAAGTTCCACTTCCAAGTATCCATCCTATTCTGACATTTATACTCCAGACATCTAAAGCACCAGTGGAATTTTGTATGGCTGATTTTCATTCAAAGTTTCTTTTCTAATTGGACCATCCTTCTCTGCATGAATTTCTTGGTCAAATTCTACTCATTCTACAAAGGAAACAAACAAACAAAAAACAAAAAACAAAAACACCTTCCTTCCCTCTCATATCATGTGTCTTTCCTGATACTTAAAATCTGCTAGAGAATGTAACTTTCATTCAGACTCTACCTAGTCATCTGTGCATAATACAAGTTCATAAAGCTTCAGTTATAGAGAAGAAAACTTAATTATGCCAAGTAATTACCAAAGTGGAAACTCAGAAACTGGAAAGAAATTGAGGGCATATGTGGCCACTAGATTATTTTGCCTTAACCGTAATAATAATAATCTAACTTTCTCAAATCCATGCTATAGTAAACATGGAGAAAAGGAATTGAAGTAAGGAATTCAATTTCATAATTTCCATTTATCAAGGATGGGAAAGCTACACAAAACACTAGGCTGGTAAATATTTCCAACCTGGACTTTATGCCATCCATATATTTTAGGTAGCTTTAACAGTCAACTTGTCACAGTCCAGAGTCATCTAATAATGGAGTCTCAGTTGAGGGATTGCTGTGACCAGGTTGGTGGCTTAAATATCTATGGGGAATAGCTTGTCTGTTGACACAGATGGATCCAGTTTACTATGGGGATTACATAAACTGGACTGATGGTGCTTAGCATGATCCTGAGAATGATTCAGTAAGCAGCAGCCTTCCATTCTTTCACCTTCAATGTCCTGCATGAGTTGCCTGGATTTCCCTCAATGATGAGATATGACTTCTAGGATGAAATAAACTACATTCTCCCTCAAAATTGCCTTTGGTCAGAGTGTTGTATCACAGCAACAGATTTGAAACTAGATAATATGAAAGTCCAGTAACTGCATTTCTCAACAATTATAACCTGGGATTTATCCACACAGATCTATCTAATGAAACTTGAACTCTATGCTCAATCAGACACCTTGCTATAATAGCTAAAGGACTTAGTTCTATGTTTATTTGCTCTCACTAATGGAATTTTCTCATCAACATCATTTTAGCTAAAACATTTAGTTATTATTTATAATTTATTTGAAGCTGAGGATGAAGTCTGTAGACTAATCCTGTTTTCTTAATGTGCAAATGGAGTTTAGTTACAGTGGCTTATATAATAGGGGCAATATCAGGGAAACCACTGTTAATGCTAATTGTGAGGCTGCACACTATAACCATCTAACCACTAGTATTAATCTGGGTAAATACTTCCATCCTTATACCATATCCATCTTCCCACCCCTTAGCCATATTGTCTAAGATTTAATTAATAAACCCACTGAGTATAATTCTTTTTCATATTCGACATATTCTGCAACATAAAATTTCTGTCATTCACATGTTTTCTTAAATCACTACTAGCTAATTTTCCCTTTTAATTTTTTTATCTGAATATGTCTATTATATGATGACTATACACTAAAATTTTGGGTAGTATGAGCCAATGATTATATCCATCCAAGTAGAGCTAACTGAATATTATCAAAAAGCATTCATATTTATGTACTTGTCTCATAATTCTATACAGATGGTCAAAAGTTGTACATATGTTCCTCCCTGGTACATACACGTATCTCTGTACACACAATAGTATCCTGGCCCAAAATACCTCTTCTCTAGTGTTTACTCTGTCTTTGGTGCAGAGGAGAAAAACACAATAAAATTATTTTGAAGACTAGGGCTTTTTACTTCCTTTTTTACTGCCTTAACTTTTTCCCATAAGACAAGTAAAAACAATGTGAAGTACCCATGGCTTTGAAGGGAAGCACAACAGAGCTATTTTTTCATTTTTTTTTATTATTTAATGTTTTAAATGACATTCAAAGGTCTATTTATAAAACTAGCCAAGGGATGTCTTTTATAGAGTGAACGATAAATTCCTGGGAGCTTGTAGGACAGTTACCCTTGTATGTCAAGAACACTCTGTCTGAAAAAAGGCAGAAGCAAGGACTGAGACCCAATCGTCCCTGGAAACTCCACATGTGAACTATGAAACTCCACATGTGAACTATGAAACAAACATGTGAACTATGAAACTCCACATGTGAACTATGAAACTCCACATGTGAACTATGAAACTCCACATGTGAACTATGAAACTCCACATGTGAACTATGAAACAAACATGTGAACTATGAAACTCCACATGTGAACTATGAAACTCCACATGTGAACTATGAAACTCCACATGTGAACTATGAAACTCCACATGTGAACTATGAAACAAACATGTGAACTATGAAACTCCACATGTGAACTATGAAACAAACATGCATGCAGTTCTATCCTCGTTCCTCAAGGACAACTACGTGGTATTAATTGTTAACTTGACAGGATCTAAAATCACTTCAGAAGCAAACCTCTGGGATCATCTATGAGAGATTTCTTGGTAAGGTTAGCCTCTATATGCAGGTGAGGGGCTACCTTAATTAGGTAGAAAGATCATCACACTGTGGGTAACATCATTCCTTAGCTTGGGATTTTGTACTGTAATAAAGAGAAAGCAAGCTAAGTACAAACTCATCTCTCTTCATCCTAACAGTGGAGGCAATAGGATATTTTGATGAAGATCCTGCTGCCATGCATTTTCAACTATGAGGAGTTTAGCCTGAAACTGTTAGGTAAAGTAAGCCTTCCTCCACACATTGCTTTCATTGGGTTTTTTACCACACTACCAGAAGGAACCTGTAAGCCAGAGAGAGCATGATCTGAAATAACTAAAGTTTCTTTAAGTACTTTGTAGTAGGTCTTGGGGAGATATTTGGTTAAAAAAAACTATATTATCTGTGGATGCTATGTCTATTGGACAAATAGGTAGCCTGATTTATTAAAGATTTAAAGTAGTATTAGAAGATGTGGGGTTGGAGAGATGGCTCAAAGGTTAAGAGCACTAACTGTTCTTCTGAAGTTCCTAAGTTCAAATGCCAGCAACCACATGGTGGCTCACAACCACCCTTAACGAGATCTGACACCCTGAAGACAGGGTGTCAGAAGACAGCTACAGTGTACTTACATATAATAAAAAAAAAAAAAAAATCTAAAAAAAAAGAAGATGTGACATCGTCATATCTTTATGTTCATCTCTATCTTACTGAAGAGAGACTAGAATAAAAGAGAACAGAAGTGAATCACTCAAACAACAACAACAACAACAAAAAACCCTCATTTTCAAAGACATTAACCAAAACATATTGCAATAAAAATGAAAGACCTTAGGGTGAGTAGCATCATGGTTGCTTTAGCTCACTATCTAATTCATACATCTTTCTTCTAGGTGTGCGTGTCTTAAGATGATCCTATCATGAAGTTTGATGAAATTTGCTCACTATCCTTGTGATCAGGACTTGCCTGAGCATCAGGGCCTGTGAAATACTCATTGGATCCAGCCTCAACTCTTTGACTTATAATAGCAAACCCTTTATCTCTTTTGATACTCAAATGTGTGAGACTTTCTAAAAAAGAAAGAAAAAAAAAAAAACGCAAGCATAATACTATTGGCTTTCATCTTTATCAAATTCCATCATCAGAAAAACAGAATACAGATTCTTTCTGTATAGTGTGCATGCTCACTTTGGAAGCCTTTTTCTCTCCTTCGGTGCAAAAGATCCCAAATACTTTGGATTTACAGGGTCCTTGTAGAAAAACTTACATGCTTGCATGTAGAAAGATAGCAGATATATCTGGGCTGTCTTTTTTTTTTTTTTTTTCAACTTTTATTAGATATTTTCTTCATTTACATTTCAAGTGTTATCCAGAAAGTTCCCTATGTCTTCCCCCCTCCCGGCCCTGTTCCCCTACCCACCCGCTCCCACCCCTTGGCCCCTGCGTTCCCCTGTATTGGGGCATATAAAGTCTGTATAACCAAGGGGCCTCTCTTCCCACTGATGGCCAACTAGGCCATCATCTTCTATATATGCAGCTAGAGACACAAGCCCAGGGGGTACTAGTTAGTTCATGGTTATTCTTAACTTCCCTTTCAAACATATGGGAAACCCTGAACTAGTCAGAGATAGCTCTCTAAAATCTGGATACTCTGGGAATCAATAAATAGTGCCACATACTGCTTTACAAGATACACCACATTTCAAGGGTAGACTTGCTGTCCCTCAAAGATTTCTGAAGACATAGCTCACTAGATAAGGGGTCTGAGTAAGCTCAAGGACCTGATGTGTAATCTGAAGTTATCAAAAGCCAAATGCCTCCACATGGGATTCTGTAACCCCACCGATATTAAAGATGGAGACCAGAGGATCCTGGGTCTTAGTGACTGCCAGCTTAGTTCTAGGTTTAATTAGAGATCCTGTATTCAATAAATAATACAAGAATGATAAAGCAGGTGCTGTACAGCCCATCTGATCTCTGTGCATATGGAACCCTGGAAAATGTATAGGCATGCACATATACCATCCATATGAACACACACACACAGGTTACTGAGACAATGGCCATTTATTTATTATTATTTTCCTCTCATAAATCTAGTAAGATCTCAAGTATTTTGACAGTAAATTTGTTTAGAAATTTAAACCAAGAATAATCTATACTGCCTGTTGTGGTTTTTATTTTATCCCTTATACCCTTTCTGGATAGAAAAGTTTAAGCACAAAGAGATTCACATTTTCTGAAGTATAGGACAAATCATCTTGGGTAAAGTTCTATAGGCTAGCTTTCTGACACAATCCTTGCCAGTTAGGCTACTCACTTCACTCCACTGGTCTAGTACTTGAGAAACATGTCTAAAATGATCTAATTATTTATCTCCCTTATAGCTGGTAACCCAGCAGCTTCCACCAGTCTCCCTTAGTGGAAAGTGTGTGTTAAAAACTAGCATGTGCTTAAGAATAAAAGCAGTTCCTGGATTCTTTACAACAGAACACTGCCAGGGCCTGTGTCACAGAAAAACTGCATTTGTGACCCAAGGACTACAGAAATCTCTGTTCAAACATCTTACAAATTAGTGAGGTACTGAGCAGTGGCAGCTTGAATTAATATTCTCAACATAAGAAGGACTGTAGTTCTACCTATTAACATGAAAAATATTATCACAAAAAGTGATTAACTCACCTCTATTACCAGAAATATAACAAATATTTTAAAACTACCCTGACTGTACAGATCTGTTCCTAACTTGTACACATGTTTGGAATGATGCCATTCCAGCTAGTTTTCCTGAATCAGGATGGGGTAATGGGCATTTTGCATTCAGCTTCTCAACACTATGCAAAGTGTTTCAGGTCTGTCTTTCTTTCTTTCTTTCTTTCTTTCTTTCTTTCTTTCTTTCTTTCTTTCTTTCTTTCTTTCTTTCTGAATTTTAACCCATTTTATTATTTACTCCAGATTTTATTTATTTAACACACATCTTTAATGATTGTTATAATTGGTTACACATGCAAGTTTATTTTTTCAATTAGTTTTTATTAGATATTTTCTTAATTTACATTTCAAATGTTATCCTTAAAGTTCCCCGCCCCTGCCCTGTTCCCCTGCCCACCCACTCCCACTTCTTGGTCCTGGCATTCCCCTGTATTGGGGTATATAAAGATTACAATACCAAGGGGGCTCTCCCCCCAATGATGGCCGACTAGGCCATCTTCTGCTAATTGTAGAGCTAGAGATATATGTTCTAGGGATTCTGGTTAGTTCATATTGTTGTTCCTCTTCTAGGGTTGCAGACCCCTTCAGCTCCTAGGGTTCTATATCTAGCTTCTCCATTGTGGGCCCTGTGTTCCATCATATAGATAACTATAAGCAACCACTTCTATAGGAGACAGCTATATCAGGTTCCCTTAAGTAGGCAATAGCTGTTTTATGTAATAGTGTCTGAGTTTAATGACTGATTATGGGATGGATCCCCCCTGGTGGAGTAGTCTCTTTATGGTCCATCCTTTCATCTTAGCTCTAAACTTTGTCTCTGTAACTCCATTCATGGGAATTTTGTTTCCTATTCACAGGAGGAATGAAGTATAAATGTGCTGGTCTTCCTTCTTGATTTTCTTGTGTTTTGCAAATTGTATCTTGGGTATTCTAAGTTTCTGGGCAAATATCCATTTATCAGTGAGCACATATCCACTGACTTCTTTTGTGATTGAGTTACCTCACTAAGGATTATATCCTCCAGATTCATCCATTTGCCCAAGAATTTCATGAATTCATTTTTTTTTTGATAGCGGAATAGTACTCCATTGTGTAAATTTACCGCATTTCTGTATCCATTCCTCTGTTGAGGGACAACTGGGTTCTTTCCAGTTTCTGGCTATTATAAATAAGGCTGCTAAGAACATAGTGGAACATGTGTCCTTTTTACCAGTTGGAACATCTTCTGGCTATATGCCCAGGAGAGGTATTGCAGGATCTTTTGGTAGTACTATGTCCAATTTTCTGAGAAAACGCCAGACTGACTTCCAGAGTGGTTGTACAAGCTTACAATCCCACCAGCAATGGAGGAGTGTTCCTCTTTCTCCACATCCTCGCCAGCATCTGCTGTCACCTGAATTTTTGATCTTAGCCATTCTGACTGGTGTGAGGTGGAATCTCAGTGTTGTTTTGATTTGCATTTCCCTGATGATTAAGGATGTTGAACATTTTTTCAGATGTTTGTTAGCCATTTGGAATTCCTCAGTTGAGAACTCTTTGTTTAGCTCTGTACCCCATTTTTAATGGGGTTATCCATTTTTCTGGAGTCCAGCTTCTTTAGCTCTTTTTAGATGTTGGATATTAGTCCCCTATCAGATTTAGGATTGGTAAAAATCATTTCCCAATCTGTTGGTGGTCTTTTAGTCTTGCTGACTGTGTCTTTTGCCTTACAGAAGCTTTGCAATTTTATAAGGTCCCATTTGTCAATTCTTGATTTTGCTGCACAGGCCATTGCTGATCTGTTTAGGAATATTTCCCCTGTGCTCATATCTTCGAGGGTTTTCCCCACTTTCTCCTCTGTAAATTTCAGTGTCTCTGGTTTTATGTGGAGGTCTTTAATCCATTTAGACTTAAGCTTTGTACAAGGTGATAAGAATGGATCAATTCGCATTCTTTTACATGCTAACCGCCAGTTGTGCCAGCACCATTTGTTGAAAATGCTGTCCCTTTTCCACTGGATGGTTTTAGCTCCCTTGTCAAAGATCAGATGACCATAGGTGTGTGGATTCATTTCTGGGTCTTCAATTTTATTCCATTGATCTATCTGTCTGTTGCTGTACCAGTACCATGCAGTTTTTATCACAATTGCTCTGTAGTACAGCTTAATGTCAGGCATGGTGATTCCCCCAGAGGTTCTTTTATTGTTGAGAATAGTTTTTGCTATCCTAGGTTTTTTATTATTCCAGATGAATTTGCAAATTGCCCTTTCTATCTCAGTGAAGAATTG
>LR753631.1:82295-174900 GCA_902729485.2 Mus minutoides | reverse complement strand
AGTAGATTGCTTTCGGCAGGATAGCCATTTTGATTATATTAGGCCTGCCAATCCATGAGCATGGGAGATCTTTCCATCTTCTGAGATCTTCTTCAATTTCTTTCTTCAGAGACTTGAAGTTGTTGAAGTACAGATCTTTCACTTTCTTAGTTAGAGTCATACCAAGGTATTTCATATTGTTTGTGACTATTCTGAAGGGTGTTGTTTTCCTAATTTCTTTCTGAGCCTGTTTATCCTTTGTGTAGAGAAAGGCCATTGATTTGTTTGAGTTAATTTTATATCCAGCTACTGCACTGAAGCTGTTTATCAGGTTTAGGAGTTCTCTGGTGGAATTTTTGGGATCCTGAATCTATACTATCATATCATCTGCAAACAGTGACATCTTACCTTCTTCCTTTCCAATTTGTATCCCCTTGATCTCTTTTTGTTGCTGAATTGCTCTGGCTAGGGCTTCAAGTACTATATTGAATAGGTGGGGAGAAAGTGGGCAGCCTTGTCTAGTCCCTGATTTTAATGGGATTGCTTCCAGCTTCTCTCCATTTAGTTTGATGTTGGCTACTGGTTTGCTGTATATTGCTTTTATTATGTTTAGGTATGGGCCTTGAATTCCTGATCTTTCCAAGACTTTTATCATGAAAGGGTGTTGGATTTTGTCAAATGCTTTCTCAGCATCTAACGAGATGATCATGTGGTTTTTGTCTTTGAGTTTCTTTATATAGTGTAATACATTGATGGATTTCCATATATTAAACCATTCCTGGGATGAAGCCTACTTGGTCATGGATGATCATTTGATGTTTTCTTGGATGCGATTTTCAAGGATTTTATTGAGTATTTTAGCATCAATATTCATGAAGGAAATTGGTCTGAAGTTCTCTTTCTTTGTTGGATCTTTGTGTGGTTTAGGTATCAGAGTAATTGTGGCTTCATAGAATGAGTTGGGTAGAGTACCTTCTGTCTCTATTCTGTGGAATAGTTTGAGGAGAGTTGGAATTAGGCCTTCTTTGAAGGTCTGATAGAACTCTGCACTAAACCCATCTGGTCCTTTGCTTTTTTTGGTTGGAAGACTATTGATGACTGCTTCTATTTCTTTAGGGGAAATGGGCCTGTTCAGATCTTTAATCTGATGCTGGCTTAACTTTGGTACCTGGTATCTGTCTAGGAAATTGTCCATTTCCTCCAGGTTTTCTAGCTTTGTTGAGTATAGCCTTTTGTAGTAGGATCAGATGATGTTCTGGATTTCCTCAGCATATGTTATTATGTCTCCTTTTTCATTTCTGATTTTGTTAATTAAGATACTGTCCCTGTGCCCTCTAGTGAGTCTGGCTAAGGGTTTATCTATCTTGTTGGTTTTCTCAAAGAACCAGCTCCTGGTTTGGTTGATTCTTTGAATAGTTCTTTTTGTTTCTACTTGGTTAATTTTGGCCAAAAGTTTGATTATTTCCTGCCATCTGCTCCTCTTGGGTGAATTTGCTTCCTTTAGTTCTAGAGTTTCTAGGTGTGCTGTCAAGTTACTAGTGTATGCACTCTCCAGTTTCTATTTGGAGGCACTCAGGGCAATGAGTTTTCCTCTTAGGACTGCCTTTATTGTGTCCCATAAGTTTGGGTATTTTGTGGCTTTATTTTCATTAAATTCTAGAAAGTCTTTAATTTCTTTCTTTATTTCATCCTTGAAAAAGGAATCATTGAGTAGAGCGTTGTTCAGTTTCCATGAGAATGTTTGCTTTCTATTATTTATGTTGTTATTAAAGATCAGCCTTAGTCCATGGTGCTCAGATAGGATCCATGGGATAATTTCAATATTTTTGAATCTGTGGAGGCCTGTTTTGTGACCAATTATATGGTCAATTTTGGAAGAGGTACCATGTGGCGCTGAGAAGAAAGTATATCCTTTTGTTTTAGGATAAAATGTTCTGTAGATATCTGTTAAATCCATTTGTTTCATGACTTCTGTTAATGTCCATGTGTCTCTGTTTAGTTTCTGTTTCCAGTATCTGTCCATTGGTGAGAGTGGGGAGTTGAAGTCTCCCACTATTATCGTGTGAGGTGCAATGTGTGCTTTGAGCTTTACTACAGCTTCTTTAATGAATGTGGCTGCCCTTGTATTCAGAGCATAGATATTCAGAATTGAGAGTTCATCTTGGTTGATTTTACCTTTGATGAGTATGAAGTTCCCCTCCTTGTCTTTATTTTTATAACTTTGGGTTGAAAGTCAATTTTATCCGATATTAGAATGGCTACTCCAGCTTTTTTCTCTGGACCATTTGCTTGGAAAACTGTTTTCCAGCATTTCACCCTAAGGTAGTGTCTGTCTTTTTCCCTAAGGTGCATTTCCTGTAAGCAGCAAAACGTTGGGTCATGTTTGTGTAGCCAGTCTATTAGTCTATGTCTTTTTATTGGGGAATTGAGTCCATTGATGTTAAGAGAAATTAAAGAAAAGTAGTTGTTGCTTCCTGTTATTTTTGTTGTTAAAGTTGGGATTCTGTTCTTGGGGCTGTCTTCTTTTAGGTTGTTGAAGGATTACTTTTTATTTTTTTCTAGGGTGTAGTTTTCATCCTTGTTTTGGTGGTTTCCTTTTATTATCCTTTGAAGGGCTGTGTTCTTGGAAAGATCTTGTGTGAATTTGGTTTTATCATGGAATACTTTGATTTCTCCATCTATGTTAATTGGGAGTTTTGCTGGATATAATAACCTGGGTTGGCATTTGTGTTCTCTTAGGGTCTGTATATCCTCTGTCCAGGATCTTCTGGCTTTCATCATCTCAGGTGAGAAGTCTGGTGTAATTCTAATAGCCCTGCCTTTATATGTTACTTGACCTTTTTCCCTTACTGCTTTTAATATTCTATCTTTATTTAGTGCATTTGTTGTTTTGATAATTATGTGTCGGGAGGAATTTCTTTTCTGGTCCAGTCTATTTGGAGTTCTGTAGGCTTCTTATATGTTCATGGGCATCTCTTTCTTTAGGTTTGGGAAGTTTTCTTCTATTATTTTGTTGAAGATATTTGCTGGCCTTTTAAGTTGAAATCTTCTTTTTCATCTACTCCTATTATCTGTAGGTTTAGTCTTCTCATTGTGTCCTGGATTTCCTGGATGTTTTGGGTTACGATCTTTTTGCATTTTGCATTTTCTTTGATTGTTGTGCCCATGTTCTCTATGGAATCTTCTGCACCTGAGATTCTCTCTTCCATCTCTTGTATTCTGTTGCTGTTGCTCACATCTATGGTTCCTGATTTCTTTCCTAGTGTTTCTTTCTCCAAAGTTGTCTCACTTTGGGTTTTCTTTATTATTTCTATTTCCATTTTTAGGTCCTGGATGGTTTTGTTCAATTCCATTACCTGTTTGGTTCTGTTTTCCTGTAGTTCTTTGAAGGATTTTAGTGTTTCCTCTTTAAGGACTTTTACCTCTTTAGCATTGTTCTCCTGCATTTCTTTAAGTGAGTTATTCATATCCATTTTCATGTCCTTCTTCATGTCCTCTACCAGCACCAAGATATATGATTTTAAATATGAGACTTGTTTTTCGGGTGTGTTGGGGTATCCAGGACTGGCTGAAGTGGGAGTGCTGGGTTCTGAAGAAGGTGAGTGGTCTTGGTTTCTGTTATTAAGATTCTTATGTCTGCCTTTGCCATCTGCTAATCTCTGGAGTTGGTTGTTATAGTTGTCTGTGATTGGATCTTGTTCCTCCTGTGATTCTGTTAGTCTCTGTAGGCAGACCTGGGAGCCCAGCTCTCTCCTTAATCTCAGTGGTCAGAGTAGTCTCAGCAGGTGAGCTCTCCTCTTGCAGGGAAGGTGCAAGGAGTTTTGGTGTTCAGATCTGCCTCTTAGGTAAAGTTGAAGACCCTATATAAGGCCTGTCCTAAAAGATGTGTTGCCTCTGCAGTCTGGACACTCACCTGCACAGAATGGTCTCTGTGGGACCCTTTGTAGTCCCTTAGCTGACCTGAAAACACTGGTTTCTGAGTGAACTGGGCACAGTATGGCTCTCTCACCAGTTCCAGCAGGGAAGGCCCTCCCCCAGGAGGAGGGAGAACTCTCCTTAGAGGGGAGGGATCCTCGATGTCTAGAGCCCCAAGCTGTTTCTGTTGCAAAAGGTGCACTGCTCAGCTCTTTGCTCACTCACCCTTTGCAGTCTGTGAGCCTACCTGCTCAGACCGGCTCTGAGCAACCTGGGCACAATGTGAAATAATTGTTAATGTTAGTTAAGGCCAGTTATCACACTAAGCACATAACATCATTACCACCATTATTAAAAAAAAAAAATCTAGTGCAGGAAGGGAAACACATATTTAAATAAACTTTTATATCATCCAGTCATTGCAAACTAGTTCCAAGTCTGTCTTATTCCAAGTCCCATGCTTATTTTTCAAATTACTACTCTTTAACTATGCAATCATTAGGTTTTACAGGAAGCAACCATAACAGCCAGGTTCTAGGTATAGTTCATTTTTCTGTTAATTCATGATTGACATTTAGTTGGAAAAAAAAAAAAAAAAAGCATGCACGGTCTGAAGAGATGTTTCAGTAGTTAAGAATGTTTACTGCATTGCCTACTAGCTAAGTCTAGTGTAGTCAGGGATATTAGATGAGAACATAGACCACCACTTTACAAAACCTGCATAATCTCTAACTCTATTCTAAATATTTGCCCTTATACACGAAGATAAGTTAAGTCTTCACCCTTCCCAAAGGAAATTTTCCTTTGAAACAGAGAATCCATCACAGAAATCACAACTGGTGAAAATGTAAAGAACAAGTAATTGCAGGATGTCCAGTGCCAACTGATACATACATCTACAACAGGAATCCAGTACCTAAGCTTTGGGCACCAATATGGGAGAGATGATGAAAAGATTGTAAGAGTCAAAAAATTGAATATTTCCTGTGAGATTGAAACTCCTAAGAATGCTAGGGGAGTTACAACCAGGAAGTCTTACCTATATGGGTGCCTAAAAGTGACCTCAAGAAGGACAAAACCAATAGACATATTAACATAGAAGGGGAAATTCCACAAGGTTTCAATCTTATACAAGGTACTTAGAAATGCTGAGAGCAGGAATAGTCTACTGGCAGGAAGTACCCCTCAATTGGTTATCCACTATTAAATGGTCAGGCCTAAAAGCAGATACCTATGGGTATCACTGTACAGACTGAATAGGTATTATGCAAATACCCACACAAAGACACATATATAAGCATATATTGTAAATATTGTATACATGGACATATATATATATATATATATATATATATATATATATATATATATAAAGAGATTGTAAATTGAAGATAGAGAAATGGGGAAGTACATGGGATGGGATGGAGAGAGGAATATATATGATATACTTATATTCAATATAACTATATTTAAATTTCAAAATTAAAAAATAAAATGTTATTTAAAATGAATATAGTTTGCATAAGCATAAACAACAGTAGTTAGATTTCAGCACCTACATGATAAGCTAGGCATGGTCCTATGCATAATCATAATCCCTAAAGGAGGAAGATATATTAAAGGGGGATGATATAGTAAAGCTGCAGGGATTTGCTGGCCATCAGCCTAGCCAAAATATATAAGCTTACAGTTCAGCAAGAGGGGGATGCCTAAAATGACCAAGGCAGAGAATGATAGAACAGAATAGAATACATGAACATATCATGTGTATGCAAGCATACTAGCCTATACATAAGCGTGCACATATAACATATACAGATTTATTCTTTGAAAGCAGAAACACATATCCATATACACAAAACAGAGTACAAGACCAGTTTGATCCCCTGCAGTATGTCTTCATGGATGATTATTTTATAATTATTATTTTTTCTGAAGATGGGATCTAAACCTAAGCTCTAAAAAACCCATCAAGATCAAATATCCATAACAAAATTAAACATTTAAATATTATCAAAATATATAATTCACTTTCAGTAAATGTATTTATGCACAGACAAAGAAACAGACACAAAGAAACATGCATACAAAGAGACAGAGAAAGATACAAAGAGACAGACAAAGATAAACAGAGAGACAACGAGACAGAGTAAAGGACAGGTACAGACAGACAGGGAAATTTTCTAAAGGACATACAAGGAAAAAAAACACTGCGTGAAAATATATTCTGTATTCTAAAATAATGACTTATTGATTCTTTGAAATCTCATGGAAGGCATTTGAAAAATCAAGATTTTCTAAATGTCCTCTAAATGCCTGTCTCTCAGACTAGATAGTAATAGATTAACAATGAAAGTTGTTTATTATTTAAGATGTTAGATGGTTTTTTGATGGTACTATAAGTTAAAATAGAAGATGAATTAGGTACAGAATTATAAACTCATTAATGCAGGATAGATGGTAAACACCTCATCTAAGTTACAAAATACAAACAGACTGGACATATAAATATAATTCATGCTTAGTAATTTTCATAAATGTTTCAAAATAGTTCCTAATATTTATTGTTTGCTACTATTAGAGAAAGAGCTCTTTTATTTGGACAAAAAAAGGGAAATAGAATGGGCTGGCATAATGTTGCTTGTATTCTAATACTAATATTGGTTACTCAATAAATGCCTGCCCCATAGATGAAAGAGTTTGCACTTAGACAAAAATGATGCCATGTTACTTTGCCCTCAAGTTATTTCTGATTGGTGAATACAAATGCCTCAGCTGGTCAGAAGAGATATAGGCAGATTTTAGAGTTCCAAGGCCTGGGAGCTGGGGAACAGAAGAGAACCCCAAGGAGAAGAAAAAGGTAGAGGAGGAAAGAAAAGCTACAATAGGTTAGGTGAGTCATAAAAATGTGGCCCTTAGGGCCTATTGGAGTTAAGGGCTGCCCATATGAAACATAGTAAATAATACTTTGGGATTATCAATAGGAAAGTAGGTTCTAATAGCATAGAGGGTTGAAATCAATATCTGCCCAGTTCTAAAACTTATTGAGTCTTATTATAGATCTAAAGGTTGTGTGTGTGTGTGTGTGTGTGTGTGTGTGTGTGTGTGTCTTTTATTCAGGAATTAAATATTTCTTCAACAAAAAAGACATTTTGATGAGACAGAAAGATAGAGAAAAAGACAGGAACAAACACACATGGAAAACTCCTAGCATTAAATGATGTACAAGTGAAAAATACCACTGTGAAATATATTCTGTATTAAAAAGTAAACACTTATTAATTCCTTGAATCCCCAATCAAGGGATTTGAAAATAAGCATTTTCTAAATGTAATCTAAAGGCCTGTCTCTCCAAACAGGTAAACTAAAGGGAAGAAAATACTGGAAGCTCCAAGCAAATCATAAAGGCATTTTCTCCTTTTTGACAAGATGCATTTAATAAGGTATGGGGTAATTAACATGCAAAGCACAGAGGTAAAGCTGAAATGAATAAAGCCATTCCAGCTTCCAAATTTCCAACTGCTTTTCAGGGTATGTGGTAAAATGAGTTTCTATCATGCTCTCAAATAATGGAAATTAAGAAATTGTATGCACAGAATTGGCCTGTTATTGATTACTGACAGAATTATAAAACATTACATTTTAGGAGAGAAAAGGGAAAATCAAAACATGAAATTCTTTCCTGAGATTTTTGTTGTTAGTGATGAATGACAATTTCATCATTTTAAGTGCAGAAAAAAAATTATTAACTATTTCACAACCTGTCTCTGACTTAGCCTGAAAATCCACTCCTCATTTGATGGACTGTGTATATATTCAGTTGAGGATATTATATCCTTTACTGTGTTGTATATTTTTTTCTGAGTTTCAAACATTCCATCCTGCAGAAAACTACTTATACAGAAAGGTAAACAACTCAAAAATACCCTGAGGAAGTCCCTGAAACTGACTAGATTCACTGAGCTACTTCTAGTCAGAGAAAATCTTAACAGCTGAGAGTTACTTTCAGAAAAGCAGAGCCAAGCTATAAAGAAGACTGGCTGCCTCAAAGAAGTTTAGACAAACTAAAGAATGTGGAAATGTTCATATCTGTCATCTTGCTCCAAGAATCGGTGTAAAATCCAGATTATAATAGTGACAAATAAAAAGTCTAATTTGTGGGGAAAAAAAAAAGAATGTGGAAAGGACTTAAACAAACACGTTGAGCTGTTGGTAGGCTGTACAGTGTTTTGCAGGCTTCCCAGCTCTGTGACCTGTCACACATGGTGGCATAGACCTTGTTGATGAAGCTATCTTTGACTCATTTCAGCTCCTTTAAGTAGCCCTTCATCAATATTTCTGAAAATAAACCCAATAAAACTCACTAGTTCACCAAGTTGGACTTGATGATATCCACACTTTGGTCTGCAAAGGGTTCCCTAAAAATAGCCTAGCTATCCAAATCTCTGGCAGTGTTCTGGCAGGACTTGCCCTTCTCTTCCATTCCTTCTGCCTTGCTAAAACCCTTAAAATTACATTCTTAAAACTAGCCCACATGGTCTATATCCTTTTTTGGCCACTTTCTATTTCTAAACTTGTTAGAGACACCCCACATTAAGTTCTAGATGACTGGGACCCCTGATGACAAGGAACAAAAACCTGCTGAGGTATGTACCATGTTTCACACCTCAAGACAATGACCTCTTGTAGGCTGCAATATGAGTACTGAGAGGCCCGAAGGCCTGCTTCTTTGGCTTACAATACTCGTGATGACATTTCTGCAATTATTCTTAGTATTTACTATTTCCTTTATCTATTTACTATTCCTTTTCCTTTTTCCTTCCTTGATTAAACTTGTATTTAGTGACCTGGCAAGATTTAGTAATAGCCTGCTTTATATACAGAAATTAGATGTTGCCAATAATATTAATGTGAAGGCTGTTCCAGAATTCAAGTGAAATGTATGTTACAGTCACTTGCTATAGGTGAAATGAACCTAGAGCCAGAGGCAGAGATAAGTAATTCTAAAGATGTTCTCCAAGTCTTAGTCTTAATTCTGTATAATAAAAATAGGATATTTTTTGTTGTAAAATTGAGGATGGAATAATATATAGATATTTCCTAGAAAGTTAGCAATGGGTTGCTTGGGTTTAGGGCCGATGGTGGCAGTCCCCCGGGAATTTTTTATACAGGTTAGGTGAGGATGTTTTTGGAGATAGGCAGATGTGGTCCAAAAATGATACAGACTGCAGGGTCAGCAGTATGACCACATGTTTGCCCTTTAATGAAATTGTAGTTTTTTACATGTGTCTGAAAGATACTGTCATTGTAACTGTAATACTGTTGTCCTCAACCTCACTATAGACTGGTGGTTGGGAGATACAAAGAATTGTGTTTGCTGTAAAATTTTTCTGTTTGAGATTGTAGTTTCCTTTTTTCTGTTCTAAATCTGTACAATTCTGTATCATACACACACACACACACACACACACACACACACACACACACACACACACACAAAATGTTGGCACAGAAAAATAGAGAAGCATTTACCGCACATCCCTATGAATTTTGTAATCCAATTTCCTTGTATGATTTCGATAAAAGACTGGGGCAGAGTCAAGTCTAGATGAGTATGCTGACTCCGAATTTCAACGGCTCACCTGAAAATAACCATCCTGTCAGCATTGTATCTCAATTGTATGTTTTCTTATTCATCTACCAGGTATCCCTAGCCATTGATGACCTCCAACTCTTGTCAAAGCTGGACCCCAGCTTAGATTGATTACCAAAGTCCAGCTATGAAAATATTGAATTCCATGAATCAAAAGCCCATTTGGCTCATTCTATTTATCATGCCCAGTTAAAATTCAACACTTCATACTAACACAAATTTTCTTCTTTTACCTTCATAAGCTACCATTTTCCTATGTGCCAAATCTGTCTCCTCTCCAGGTAGAGTCAGTCCTTTGTCCTCTGGGAGAAAAACAGTTCTGAATTATTCATTTTCCTTTTCACCTAATCCTCTATTTCTTGTCTGTGTTTGTTATTTCTTTCCATTTGTCCCTTTGAAGCAAATAAATATATTTTCTGCTTATAACATGTCTTGGTGTCCTAGGACAATACTGCTCACTTTATTATCTATCTTGAATGAGTAAACGTATGTTGCACCTAGTCACAGCTCATGCCCACATTAATAAGCAATCAGTTTTGATTTGGAAGTAAGCTTCTTTAATAAGTAGCTTTATCATATACTGATGCTAAGACAAACCTTCACAGCTGTACAAACATTGGAGCAGCTTCCTTATGAAAATAAATGTAAATGTGTGGCTTAATTATTACTAGAAACTAAAGAAACCATGTATGTCATCAGTGTTAGTTACTTTACTTACTCTTGTGACAAAATACAAAAGCAACATAAGGGCTTTACAGTTTATTTTCATGCAGAGTTGGAGGGGTTATAGTCCTTCCTGCTGGGGAAGGCATGAACAGAGACATGCTGAGCATGATGAATACACAGTCAGGAAGCAGAGTGTGACTAGGAAGTGGGATAAGACTAGAGGGACTCCAGGCTCACATCCATTCAGTGACCCATGTCTTCTAGTGAGGCTCTATCTCCTAAATATTCCAGAAATTTCCCAAATAGTCCAACCAGCTGAGAACCAAACTTTCAAAAACGAAAGTTTATGGTAGGTTATTTTGTATTCAAACCATATCAACCAAGGCCCAAATAGACATATGGCATTGTATCCCAGTGATTTGAATGATGCAAACAACTAGTTATTCATAAATAGCAAAGGCAAATAGGCATTAAATTATTGAATGCAGATGATCCCCACAAAAATTTCCATTGCCTTTGTGATTTAGAAGTCCCAAGTGTGTGTAGGATACGGATGATAAACTGACTGTTGACAATTATGTGCCAGGTTTGATTCCATATTTACACTGAAGCCTAAACAGCAATGTATATGCAGCTCTGCCATATACTGCATACACAGGAAGAATGAAATACATATTCAGCAAAATCTGTCTTTTTACATTCCACTAAAGAAACGGAAATATCTTTGCCCTTCTGAGAAACAGATAGAAAGCCTTCTTCCCTGTGATGTAGAGAGCTCCTGTATGGAAGTAGATATTATGGCCCAGCCCTCTGTTATTAGATCTAGGGTAAGATGTGAAACTTCTATAAGGGCTAGGCCCAGAGATAGGGAGAGCTCACTTATGGGTCTAAGGAAAGACCTCGGGAAAAGTAGGTAATGAAACCAAATTAAAAGACCGAATAAGCTTCATAACCACTTCCCATGTGTGTATGCTTGGCAATGACTCCATAAGGTGACCCTGCTAATTGCATTTACAAGATTAAATATATGCAGACTTTATTTCCACTTGATAAATGAAATATATTATATATGGAGGTATGTATTTATAAAATTTTAAATCCATCTCTCATCTATCACTACCTAGTGTTTATTCTCTATCAATTATTGAGTATCTTCCTGCCATTGCACTATAAGGTATATGACACAAACTCTCTTAGAGTCACAATGAATACCTTCTGAATGGAAAATAGAATGATACTCCACATTTGTTCTCTAAGACCTTGAGCTGTTTCTTTCTCTTAGAGCACCTTATGGGATTAGTGTACTCCAGAAATGTGACCACACTGTCATAATGTGATAACTAAATTCCAGTATTTCAAATCTTTGTTTGCATTTGGAAAACAAAGTCTTATATTACGAACCTAGTTTGCCCTCACCCTCCCAATCCTTGTGCTTCAACTTCCAGAGGAGAATGCATCAAATAAAGTATGTGGCATCTGAAAGTTATGATCACTTTTTCAAAGGGAGTTCAAGGGACAGTTGTAAGACACATTTTTACTGCTGATTCAGTACTAAAAGCACCTGGAATGTCATTGCAACTTAGATTTCTTCTACTCGCACCATAGTTGAGCTCAGGGCTGTTAATTCTCAGATGAGAGTGCTGAAAAGGAACAAAAGAAGTCCCTGTCTGAAGGATTTTGCAGCTCTGTAATAGCAGTCTATCAGAAGTGTGAGGAAAGAGTCACAAGGTGTTTCTGGTTAGTACTGAGTGTTTCTTCGTTGATGGTGTCTCTTAAGATGATGGTGCACTTGCTGACTATTCTAGGTAACATGATTTTTGAGGAGCTTCCCAGTCTTTTCTAAATGCAATTCGTTAGGGATGAGATAATCTTGGTGCTGTTTTCGGGGGCCAAATAAATACCAGAAAGTTGCACTGGCTAGATTTGATTATATTCTCCCTCAGAAATTTTCCAGCTCATGCCCAGGCATAAGTGTCTTCACCAGTAGATAAGTCCCAATTTGTCAGTCATGCAGGCAGTTTTCTTCCAAGCTCATCTAACTCTCACAGTGAAGAATATTGGAAGAGATAATGGATTCATTGGAAAAGTAGTATTGAATTACATAGCACATGTCTCTGTTCTTTCACTATCCTGAGCTATGTATCTCAGCAGAGGCTGTGTAAGTTTGGTGTCAGCTTTGGTAAAACTATGTAACAGATGAAGCTTATCAAAATCATAGTTCTCCTCTCATTTTATTTCAGCTCTTAATTGTCTTTACTAGGCAGGTAGATATGGAAAGTTATAAGTTGTTCAAGCACTGATCCCCATTTCCCACCACCAAAGGTGGGGAAAAACATATTAGCAGGTTTGAAAGGGATTCTTGGAATAGGATGACAGAGACAAAGAGAGAAAAATAAAGGAGGCAGAAAACATTTTCCATACTAAAGGAAGTAATTTCTGATGCCAGGCTTGAAGACAAATTGAGAAAAAACCCATGGCTGTTTATTGCAATCTTTGATGTTTGGCTTCAAGTAATGAAAATCAAATTAAATACCTGGAAACGTGCTTTTGACAGCAGAAAACTGCACTTTTCAGGTGGGAAGATGTCTCAGCCAGTTATACTTGTTGTGCAAGCATGAAGACTTGCATTCCATCCTCAAGTCCTGTATAAAATGCTTGGGCCAGGTGCACATATATTCCTGTTCTGGGGACAGAGAGCAGAAGACCCTTGGGGCTTACTAGCCAGCCAGCTCAGTTGAGGAGGTGAGGTACAGGTTCTGTAAGAAACCACTGATATCCTCCTCTGTTCTAGATATTTATTACAGGGAAAGACAGTACAGAAGTTACTCTATTATGTATTCTTGCTAAGGTCCATTTCAAATTTAACAAGAATTTTATCTCCTTGACAGAGAACCCTATGGAAAATTATCCACAACTATTTTAGTAACCTGAAGTCAAAATGTCCCAGGTAAATTAACCTAGATTCTGTTAAACTGCCTGATTATGAAACTTGTGCAATAACTTCCTCACCACTTTACATGGAGCTTCAGAGAGAAAAGTCAGGAAATATTTTTGCCTTTTAAAGCCCCTAGCACGAAATGCTTTGAGCTACAGATAAATCACAAACACTCATGTTTACTTCCAGTCAGCTGGAATAAAGATTTGTAATTTGCCATAAACTCTTAAACTATCTCTGATTAGTTATTATCTGGGGAGATGCCATAACACAAGCATAAACATACTTATGTATGTACAGTCACAAACATCAGGCAAAGACACCAACATACACATACACACACACACACACACACACACACACACACACANAATATGGAACTCTGTTAAGACTTCCATAGCTCCTGTCTTGAACTGGAAGGACCAACACAGGAGAAGCTAATATTCCAGAGCAGATTAAGATAGATACTGAGTTTGAGACTAGCAAGATAGAAAATATGTACCTTAAGAAGAGGATGGAGTGAGGAGATGAGGGAGGTAGAAGAACAGAAGTAGAAAAGATGAATATATCAAATATTATTTTTAATTCCTAGAATCAAAATTTGATGTGGGAAAAGTTGATGATGGGATGTTTGTGTGTCCCTAAACGTTAATATAATGAAACTGTAGCATCCAGTGTCATGGTATTTGCTGAGCCTTGGGAAATAAACTAGTTTATGGAGGTATACCCATTGTGCAGTGATTAATTTTGTGAGTGTGTGTTGAATCAATGGATCCAAAAAATTAAAGTTTCCTCAGTTATTCCTTATGAAATGAGAGAATGGCTTGGTGTCATCCTTTGGAGGAACATGTCAGAGACCTCACATATTACTGATAGCTTGACAGGCCCCTTGCAGGAAGTACTGAGTGGAACTAGCCAGGGGCAGGACCACACCCTAACTTTTGCCTCCCAATGATGCTTAACTCTTGCCTTTTATTTCAATCTAAATAAAACACCACTTGCATTAGAGAGGCAGAAAGGTCTTTTTACCCCTTGTTTGAACACAATGAATGATCTAACTTTTCTGCTGAACAAAAAACAAAAACAAAACAAACAAACAACAACAACAACAACAAAAAAAAAAAACATGTTGCTAACTTGAAATAGCTCCCAACTCCTAGTTCAGATGCTGAGAAATCAGATATTAGAGTCTTTGAAGATGAAAATGGGATATAAATCTTCCTCCCTATTTTTGTCTGCTTTTCTCCCTCCCCTTCTTTCTTGCTTTTCTTTTTCTTTTCTCACCATATAAGGACACAGAAAAGGAAAGCTAAATGCAGATTAGGAAGTAGGTCTTCAGAAGATGATAGATTTAAAAATTCATCTTCTTCTTCACGACTCTAAAAATATAATAAATAACTTTCTGCCTATTTGGTCTACTGAGTCTACAATGACTAAGACAATAGATCATTAAAATAACCACTGTACACCAAATAACTTTGAAATCCAAATACAATGTATGTCTTTATACAAACCCAATGGCAAAGAATGCTTTGGCCTATTATCAATTAAGTATCACATACTACTTGCTACACATGAAAAGTATATATCAGATGAGAGACTGTCTGCATGACACTCTGGATTTAAATCCTAGCACTGAAAATCAGGCATGGTAGCATTCTTATTTTACACCAGCTCAAGGGATAGACACAGGAGGATGAGAGGGCTGGAATCTTCCTTGTTTATATAAAACAAGGCAAAACCATCTACAAAAGCTATTTCAAGCTCTTTAAAGTTAGCAACATGTTTTATTGTTGTTGTTGTTTGTTTGTTTGTTTTTGTTTTTTTGGGGGGTGTTAGGTATATGAGAGCCTATTCTAGTACTGTAAAAGGCTTGAGGATCTTCAACATAATTTCAAAGTGTCCTAAGACAATAGTTTTAGAATCACAAAACTTTATGCTGTGAAGGGTTAACTTCTGTTCAGTAGCAGAACCTGGATTCTCTATCCTTATTTTAGAGTCTACATAACTTAAAGATAAATGTCCAAGACTGCAATTTTAATGTTTTTCTCTTCAAAGGCAATCAAGACCATTTCTTCCCATAATAAGGCTAATTGCTGAACACACACCCTTTCATCAGGATTGGATTTTGTGACCTTTCCTTGTCAGCTCTTAGTGTTCTTTCCTCTGAATATTTCTTCAGAGTAAGCAAGCCTGTTATATAACAAATGCTAATTGAACATTTAAAAGGTTCCCATGATAAATATCTTTATACCTCAATTTAAATTTTCAGGCCACAGAGCAGAGATGGGGGAAATCACTTTGTCTTGTCCTCATCTATATCCATGGTCCTCTCACATCTTGCTTCATCTCAACAATATTTGTTTACTATTGTCTCTTGCACATGTCTCTAATACCTGATTTCACTTTCTCACTTTCTGTCAAGGATAGAAGGGGCCTGGGCTAACTAAACTGTCCCTGACAATGCTTCTGAGTGCTATAAAGGAAGGTTCTTCAAATGTTTTGATTATGATTTTGTAGATGGTTTTGCCTTTCTTAGAATTCCAAAAATTATTACTGGACCTCATTTTGTGCTTTTATATCATGTCATTTATATATCACATAAAATAAAGTAATGATTATTCTGCCACTAAAAGAATTGACAAAATACTTTTTGTGTGTTTATAGAAATAAACCACTAGATTATTACAAAGTTGAACACATGTTTATACTGATACATATGAGGATATGTAGCCGTGCATCTCGAAAATCTGCCTCAGTTACTAAAATAAACAGTATTTCCTGGATGCCTTATTCTTCTTTATTTAGAGCCTCCCATCATACTCTGCTGCCATATACTACAGTATTCTCTATTTACAGCTTCCTTTGGTGTGACTAGGGCCAGCATGATGATCCAGTGATGTGAATAAGAACTGATAGCCCATTGTTTTGTTTTCAAAGACAATTCTGTGGTTGAGGCTTACCCTTCCTGCCATTTAAATGCATGCAACCCCACGAGTAGAGATAGCATATCATATTATAGGAATTTTTAGGGTCACACTGCTGTCTTCAATAATCCAGTTCCAGGCAGAGAATAATAATAAAAATCAGGGGGAAAAAAGGCACTTTACTTAATTGGATAAATTGAGAAAAGGAAGATGCATGGCCAAGAGCTGCTTCACCCTTAAGTCTATCTTCAGAGTTCTGTTGTAAAGTTCAGACCTGAAGACAGAAATGAAGTGTGCACAGCTGAGAAGTTTCCATCAAGCTGTGGCTTTGTCTAACATTGACTTATCATTTTCCAGGGTAGAACAGTAGGTTGTCAAAAATGTATGAAATGTTTTTGCAGAAGACTTGATCTACTTTGGCTGGCACCAGACTTCAGCCTTTTACATTCATCCAAGCTTGAAATACTTGAGAAATTCTAATTTCTTGGAGTCCACAATTCCAAGAACATGAAAGAAATGGAGAGGTACAAGTGTCACTGTAGAATATCTTCATTACTGTTAGGATATTTCTGTTTACTTATCAGTGTAAGCTTCCAAGATATTTAGTGGAAAGAAAGGGAAAAATCAGTAAGAAAATACAGGTAAAGCAAAAGTCACTAAAAAAAAAAACTAAGGAGGAAACAGAGCTAGATTTTGAATTACTAAATACTTTGTCAAAAAGAATGTTAGTGGTGTAAAGGGTTATTCTAACTCAAGTCAGTAAAAGGACTCATCACTGGAAGGTTACACCTGCCTTTCTCTTTGCCATATTTTGAGGACAATTGTGCTTGATGTTTTTGAGTGGAAAGAGACTGTAGGGTGTCCTTCTTTGTGCACAACCAAAACATTTTTTTTGTATCTTCTGATCACACCATTTGTTTCTTTGTTTGGAAAGTTCTATCCTGCAGGTCTGCTTTTGTGGTTATTTGAACTTGATAACTTCTGGAAGGCAGGAATGCTTTGTATCATGTCTCAAAGCAACTGAAACAGAATATCCATTGTAAGAAATTAATCCACTTGTTAAATGAATATGCTTTTATTTTACCTGACAAAACTATGATGGCCTAATTTGATAAGAAGGGAAGAGTATAAGGAGACATAACAACAGAACCTGAGAAAATCCAAAACATTTTCAGATCCTACTACAAAAGGCTATATTCAACAAAACTGGAAAACCTGGATGAAATGGACAACTTCTTAGACAGATACCAGGTAACTGTCTAGGAATTAAATGTATTTTAATTTGAAGTTAAATCAGGATCAGATTAATGATCTTAACAGTCCCATAACCCCTAATGAAATTGATGCAGTCATTAAGAAGCTCCCAACCAAAAATAGCCCAGGACCAGATGGGATTAGTGCAGAGTTCTATGAGACCTTCAAAGAAGACCTAATTCCAACTCTACTGAAACTATACCACAAAATGGAAACAGAAGGTACTGTACCCAATTCATTTTATGAAGCCATAATTACTCTGATACCTAAGCCACACAAAGATCCAACAAAGAAAGAGAAATTAAGACCAATTTTCTTTATGAATATCTATCTAAAAATACGTAATAAAATTCTCACAAACCAAACCAAGAACACATAAAAAAAAAAAAAAAATCATCCATCATGATCAAGTATGCTTCGTCCCAGGGATGCTAGGATGGTTTAATATATGGAAATCTATCAACGTAATCCAGTATATAAAAAAACTAAAAGACAAAAATCACATGATCATCTCATTAGATGCTGAATGCCAGAAAATTGGGACATTTTCTACATGACTAGTAGACACATGCCTCTCCTATGGTGACCATTGGGGCGATAACTTTGACAGGAGCCAATGGTCCAGGAGACATGATTGAATGCCTTCTGTCCCATGTAGGTGGAAATTACCACCCACCGAGTCCCACTGGTGTTCAAGACCTAAACTCAACTGGAGACCAGACTCTCTGTGCATAGTCCATTGCCCCACAGGTGGGGGTCTTACTCTTCCATCTCTCACAAACTACTATTAAATCCAATAGCTTCCCACATTTTCTGAATCCTTTCAGGAAAGGTGGCCAGCTTTATACTATATCTTTTTGTCTTCTGTATTTCATCCTCAGCCTAATTTTCTGATGAAGGGAACCAACTTCTCTCAACTCAGAAACTAGGCCATAAGTCTGTGCTCCAGCAGCAGACCTCAAAGTATAGGAACATGACAATAAAATTTCCCACTTGACAAACAATCTAAAGAGAAGAGGAAATATCTCAGGATAGGCTACCTGTGCTGGACTACTCATCCTGTGGTTAATCATTCATGATGCAGGAATGCAGCCCATTTGAGCATACCAGCACCTATCAATGTCCCAGATGCCTGAGTAGTTCTAAGGATATAAACTGTAGTCTCTGGTTTAGCACCTCATACTAAAGTAGCAGGGGATGGGAATTAAGTAAAGTAGCCTTTTTCTATCTCTACAGGAACTTCAGTTCTAAGCTTTCTCTGCTCTTTGTTCTCAGCACTTGCACATCGCTCTTTGTTCTCAGCACTTGCACATCTTTCAGAATGCATGATTACTTGGCAAAAAGCTCTCTACAAGTTTGCACATAAATTCAGGTCATAAATTGAATAAGAGGTTTACAACAGAGAATGTCTACATGCAAATCTACTAAGAGTAATTATCTGGCTCAACCTTCATCATTTGTTACTAGATCTACAGGTTTGTGGAAACTTAGAGACAGTATTTTAGTTATTCTTGAAGTTTTATATAGATTATCCCAGTCAAGATTTTATCATCTGTCCTTAGATCTATAATAAAACCTTAGCTATTTTTAATGACTTTTGGTTAGTGGTTTTACAGTGATATTGGATATGCTCGAGGCTTTAGATGCCTATTTCCTAAATCAGATACAATTAACTCTAGAAACCTGAAAACTGGCAAAATTCTTATCAGTTTTGACATCAGAAAAGATTTAATAAGCCATTATAAAAAGAGGCTTCATTATCTTTGTTGGGGTCACCATTTTAAAGCATTTATGTCTGGAGAATAAATGATCTTTGTTCTTGTATACTATTTGAGTCTGGTGTCTTCCTCCAGTTATTTTCAATCCTTAATACTGGGATTAGTTTCTTTCTAGAAATGTGTACTGCAAACTCAACTCTGAGGATGATCAGGCTAAAGATTTGAGGACTCTGTATAGAACTGGAGATTGGATATCAGCACAAAAATTCAGAGATAAACAACAACAACAACAATAACAACCCTTTTATCCAAAATTATTGATCATTGTAAAATTACCTAAGCTCTTGGATACCTGAGCTGCTTCTCCGTGGCCTAATTGTCCTCAGTAGGAGAACTGGCACCCTGTGCTCATCTTTCTGAATCCTAGTTAAAGGAAGAGCTTGGGAAATGGGTTTAGGTTTAGGATCACTCACCATTACTATAGATGGAACAGCAATGTTTGCATCTTTTAAAATGCCATGACTACAGGGCCTAGGTAATTTCAACTCCAAGCTGACAATCATGCTATTACCTTAGAGAAAAGTAAGACATGGTTCAAGATTCTGATGGTAAATATTTGAGTCAGGAAAGCAGACTCCTTATTGAGATTTAGTGCAGTACCAGGACAGTGAGAGGGATCTTTTCTGTCAGGTGATTATGGGTCCTTGAAGGTCAGGCTTTAATGACATCTCACTGTCCAGCTTATCCTTCCATTTTCTGCCTTAAGGTAAAGAAGTGTGAATGCTTGATTTTGGGCTTCCAAGCCTATAGGAACATAATCAATGTATTTCTCTTTTCTACTGAATTTACATGGTCTCCAGTATTCTTTAATAACCTCAGAAACTGCACTGTGGTAGGCACTAACCCAATCATGGTAACTGTATTACTTTCCTAAAGTCTCATCTCCAATTGTCATCCTATGAAAATGTGAGTTTTTAACACCTGACTTTATAGTGCACACAAACATATGGTCCATAGGAAAATTGGCATGCTTTTAGAAGAATGTTTAGAGAACTTGATCACAAGAGGATACTATACTTGGAAGCCAATTGTCATGAGATTGAAATAATGCTACAAAATGTTGAGTAGAAGATATGGTCAAAGAATATATCACATAGTGGTGCTGTTTGGATTAACAATGTCAGTAGAGGCCTGCTCATGCATTAAAGACTTGCTATTTGGCCTAGCATTTTTGAGAGATAGTGAAAAATATAAACCAGAATACAAAAGAAGGATGCTGAACTATGGGAATGTGCCTATGAAGAGAATGTTGGGTCACTAGACTCCCTCTGTCTCACTTGCTTTATAAGGCATATGTTTTTTACATCCATGAGCCTGAGGGGCTGAGGCAAATAAGCCATGGAATGGAAACTTCCCAAAATATGAGTGAAGAGCCTGGCATGGTAGCCCACACCTTTAATCCCAGCACTCAGGTGGCAGAGACAGGTGTATTTCTGAGTTCAAGGCCAGTCTGGTCTACAAAGTGAGTTCCAGGACAGCCAGGGCTATACAGTCTTTGGGACAGAGTTTTTTGTTGTTTTTTTTGGGTTTTTTGTTTTGTGTTTGTTTGTTTGTTTGTTTTTGTTTTGTTTTTGTTTTATACTCAGGTTTATTTGAATACAAAAATTATAATTAATAAAACCCAAATAAAAATATCATTCCCTTTAAACAAACATTTCTAAGATGACTTGTTTCTAAAGTAAGGGAAAAAAAAGTATAAGGCTTAAAGTAGAATAGATTTAAAAATATATTATAAGGAAGATTAGGAAAATTCAACTTAAAACAATGAAAGCATGTTTTTGAGGGAAAGGCGGCTTAACAATAGAAGAGATCAGATGTTGAAGTAACATAACTATGTCAACATTTTACCCCATTCTTGGATTATCACAGAAGCAGATTTCTGTGATGATGGAAACTAGGTTGGATGATTACAAATTTACAGAATTTGAATCTTGATTTTCAAAGTTATTGCTTTGTTTAGAGAAAAAGTGTGTTGCCAGTCTCTAGAACACAAGTGACTCCTCTACTTGCTTTACAAGGTCTTAAGACACTTGAGAAAAAATGTAAGCAATGGTGTTTAACATTTAACAGCTCAAGAAAATTCTGTGCAGATGCCATGGAAATGCTGGGGTTTGGCTGAAGGAATGCATGAGAGAGAGAGAGAGAGAGAGAGAGAGAGAGAGAGAGAGAGAGAGAGAGAGAGAAAGAGAATTATCTATCACTTGATAGGAATACAATATTGTGTTCAAGGTCAACTCAGCACATATCTCCTGGTACACTCACTCCAGGCAGTCCACTTATTCACTAAGTCACTTACTCATCCAACAGAAATTAGTGAAGCCAAGGAACAGGAAACTGTAAACATGTACAATAAATGATATGTTCTTTAGGATATCATAACTAAAACACAAGCAACAGAAAGAGAACAATACAACATGACAAATAAAGGTAGAGAAAGTAATAAAACTGGAGCACTGTGCCCATTAGTGGTGGTGTCTGCCGAAAGTAGAGCAAGTAGATGGACTTTTTCTCAAGCAGATTTTTTTATTCAAGAAAGAAACAAAATGTACTTGTTACAGCACTGAAGATAATCAGACTGTCCTGGTATTGCTCAGGTTCTGCGCTTTCGTTGCTACTTATACCCATGTAAACATAGCTTCATGCTACCAGCAATGGTTGTGCTTGCTTGTTTAGTGCTAAGTTTCCAATTAGACACAAACAATGGTGTTTTGAAATGAAAACATGTATCTGGATCCAGAAAAATAGATGAAAGTTAATCAACAATTGCAGAGTAATAGGCTATTATAAAACACTCTAAAACAAATTTTAGGGGAGAAATGGGTTATTTTTGTTCACATGTCCAGATTATAGCCCACCATTGAGTTAAAGCCATCAAGGCTGGGGTTTTTTGTTTGCTTGTTTTTCAAGACAGGGTTTCTCTGTATACTTCTGGCTGTCCTAGAACTCACTTTGTAGACCAGGCTGGTCTCAAATTCAGAAATACGCCTGCCTCTGCTTCCTCAGTGCTGGGATTAAAGGCATGTGCCACCACCACCCGGCAAGGCTGGGATTTGAAACAGCAAGTCATATCACATCTATTAAAGAGAAAGGAATGAATTTTATGAGAATATTTATGCTCAGCCCCTCTCTACACATTGTAGTTTGGATATCCTGCTACCCATATTAGGTCAGTACTGATATCTCAATTATACAACCACAACAATTCTCACATATATGCTCAAAGGGTAGCTTAATCTAAAGGATACTTTACTGAGATATAGCTGTCTCCTGAGAGGTTCTGCCAGAGTCTAATAAATACAGAGGTGTATGTTCACAGACAACCATTGAACGGAGCACAGGGACCCCAATGAATTAGAAAGAGGACTGAGGGAGCTGAGGGGGTTTGTAAGACCATAGGAACAACAACAATATCAATCAACCAGAACCCTCAGAGCTTCCAGGGACTAAATAACCAACCAAAGAGGACACATGGCGGGATCCATGGCTCAAGCTGCATATGTATCAAAGGATGGCATTGTCTGGCATCAATTGGACAAGCCCTTGGTCCTGTGAAGGCTCAATTCCCCAGGCTAGGGGAATGCCAGAGCTGTGAGGTGGGAGTGGGTAGGTAGAAGGGGGAACATCATCATAGAAGAAGGGGAGAGGAATGAGAGATGGGGGTTCTGGAGGGGAAACTGGGTGAGGTGATAACATTTGAAATGTAAGCACATAAAATATCTAATAAAAATAAATAAAAAAGAAAGAAATGCTGGGAGTGGGGGAGGTATACCCAGGGGCCTCCCATCTGCCAAGAGGAGAAGGGGTGGGGGAAGGAGAAAGGATTGTGGGAGAAGGTAACCAGGAGGGGGGCAGTGAGCAGGATATTAAATAAACAAGTAAATAAATAAATAAATAAATAAATAAATAAATAAATAAATGAATAAATAAAGTTCTTGCTAATCATTCAGAAAGTCCAAGTGGCCTCCCAGCACACAAATCCAGTGAATTCCAACAACCTAATTATAGTTCCCAGGGTCCTGATGTGCTGCCCAGGCCTGCTCAAGTACCTTCACCCACACCACTATCCTGCCACACACAACACAAAATCAAAACTAGAATAAATATATATTTGTCTTAGTTAGGGTTTCCATGGCTAGGATAAAGCACCATGCCAAATGATATTCAGGAAGGAAAGGGTTTATTTCATTTTACAGCTTTTCAAGAGCTATTGTTGGTGGGAAACTAGTTAGAAAAACTCAGCACCAATTGTTTTCTTTCCAGGAATCATGGGCAGAGATAGTTGTGTGTCGCCTAAAGACATTTTATACATTCAAAATATGTAAATCCCTGCTCATATGCCTACTTTTTCATCTATTTATAACACTATGAATTTTGGGTAATAGGCTTTCCTGGAAGTGCCTACCCTAAGGGTGGTGGAAAGGAGAGGGTAAGAAAAAAAGAAATACAAGCTTCATGATAAAGAGGGAGTCACTGTAGTTCAGCTCATTCTTTTTTCTATAGAGAGTGTATTCCCACTCTCTTCTATCTCAGAGACCTCCATTATCCATCGACTGGAAAAAAGTTCCATAGGTGTTTGCTCAGAGTCTTCATATCTAACTGCTTTCCTCAGTTACTTTCCCTCTAGTTTCTGTCATTGATCTTGTTATTTATTCAGGTAAGATCTATATCTCTCTATCGCTCATATTTATATATATTTCTATCTATCTATCTATCTATCTATCTATCTATCTATCTATCTATCTATCATCTAACTGTATCTATCATCCATCTTCACACACACACACACACACACACACACACACACACACACACACACACACAAACACACACACAAGCAAGTGTAAGTATAGAACTAGACTACTAGGATTTTCTCCAAAGTAATTCCTTTCCTGTCTGTCCCTCATTCTGGCCCTGGGAGTTCTCATTCTGTTAGTAACTTGGGATCCCAGGCTTCCAGGGAAACAGTATCAGGTCTTTAGAGTTAGAATGAATTGTAATCAGAAGTGCAGCCAATGTTTTCTTGTTGCCAACAAATGCAAAATATTCCTCAAAAATGGGACATTTCTGTTTGATTTAGTTCACACATTTACTGTCCGTCATAGTGCTAGCTAGCAACAATGTCCCATTACAAAAATAAAAGACAATCAGTATTCTGAACAGATGGACATTTAACTGCTATCTTTCCCCCTGAATCTACCTGCTTCCCAAATACAAACCATATATCTGAATACAAATATTCTTTCTTACATTCTCTGCCTTTGAAATCTTCGTTTTCCTCCCACTCATCCATTTCTCCTTTCATATACATAAATCACACCCATGTATACCATTGCACACATTCATATTAGCTACAGCTACATTTTTCTATAATTGGTCTTTCAAATAAAGTAAGTGTATTGTATGAGCTAGAGAAAGTATAACATAATCCTTTCTAAATTATACTTCAAGTTACCAGCAACATTACCCACCTGTGAACTTTCAAAACCACCAGGCTTGACAGGAGGGATTCAGTAGGCTGTATGGTGAGAGATACTTTCCTTTATTTCAGATATAAAGGGGATTTAAGTATGTAGAGTCAGTGCATGGTTGAGCCCAATGTCTCTACCACATGCTGAGTAATTCTGACTCCTAGGGTCTATATTCACATCTCCTCCTGAAGATAAAAATTTTTGCCCTGATTAATACTGTCGCTTTCTTTCTTTCTTTCTTTCTTTCTTTCTTTCTTTCTTTCTTTCTTTCTTTCTTTCTTTCTCTCTCTCTCTCTCTCTCTCTCTCTCTCTCTTTCTTTCTTTCTTTCTTTCTTTCTTTCTCCTTGTGTGTGTGTTTCTAGATCATCTGTGGACATGCATGCGAATGCTGGAGGTCAGCAATGTGTGGCCTCCTCTATCATTTCCCACCTTAGTATTTGGGACAATGACTCTCACTAAGTTTCAAGTTCACCAATTTATTTACACTGACTGAGCAAAAGAATGCCCTGTCCTTCCTCCCTAGCACTGGGATTTCAAGCTTATGATCACATTTGATGTTTTATGTTGATTCAGAGAATTGAATTCTGGCCTTCTTATTTATACAGTAAACATTTTACCACTTATACTATCTCTCTAGTCCCCTGTTATTCTTGGTTCTCTTACATAGCCTAGTTGATAGAAGAGTTACATTGCTGAGTGGTATGACTGATGGATGCAGGAACTCCTCTCATCTTTATCAACCATTGCTTTATACTTTAAGGCTAGGTTATTTGAATCTATAACATTCTTATCTGGAATATCCCTGTATCTTTAGGATCAAGGCAGGCATCAGAGTTGATCCCAAAAGTTGCTGTTTTGCAAAACAATTCCTTTAATTGGAACTTCAGTATCAGTTCCCATCTTTGGGCAAAATTTTATACATGAGACAGTTTCACCTTCTTCCTCTATGTTGTGATATTCAAAGACACATGAATGCATAAGCAGGATGAACAGACTATTAATTTATGATTTGGTATTTAATGTTAACCCACCAAGAGTCTTCTTTATAGACAAGAATTTTACAGTAGAATTCAATTGAATAGTAAGGACACTGCAGAAAATTAATGGCCTGAGATGTTTGTCAACATGAGATTTTCACCTAGCTCTTCAAGAAACATCAAACCTACTCTACTCTGTGGCCACTGACACACTGCATAGAGTACAATCAACTGTACTGTGGGAACAAAAAGGGGGCCCTGGGGAAGAGGGGGGAGAGAAAAGAGGCATGTACCACCAGGGTTCCCTATTGTCTGGTCATTCAGGTATGAGAGGGCTGCAGGACCCTTTCCACTCAGCCTAGGGTGGACATGCAGGCCTCTGACCCACTTGATTGGGTGTTGAGGGAGGGTGGACAATGGGCAGCCCCAGGGCCACACCCTGTAGCCCCATGATTATAGGAAAGAGGGATGAAGAAAAGGTTCCCAACACTGACCAGAGTGCGCAGCAGATCTTGATGGAGCAGAGCCTCTTTATGATTTAAGAGCTTTATTATAGAAATGCAGGGAGAGAGAGAGAGAGAAAGAGAGAGAGAGAGAGAGAGAGAGAGAGAGAGAGAGAGAGGCTAGAGAAAAGGAGAGGAGAGGAGAGGAGAGGAGGGGAGGGGAGGGGAGGGGAGGAAGAGAGGAGAGGAGAGGAGAGGAGAGGAGAGGAGAGGAGAGGAGAGGAGAGGAGAGGAGAAAGAGAGAGGAGAGAGGAGAGAAGACAAAGAGAGGGTAAGAGTGGGGGGTAAGAGCATAAGAGAGTAAGAGTAAGAGAATGAGGTGGGACTGAACACCCCTTTTTATGGTCTTTACTGTTGCTATGTAAATGGGGAGGAGTTTACCCTGAAGGTCAGAAGCTTGGGCCATTGTCTAAGTGACTACTGACTATGCTTCTCTTGTGAGGTCTGTGTTGGGGGGGGGGAACTTAGGCAGGGGCCAGAGTTCCAAGAGCATGAGAGAACGTCTACCATGTCATGAAGGTGAATTATGACCTTGGGGTTCAGACATGAGCTCAAGTTGAGGCCAGCCTGCAATTCTCCACAGTGTACCTAAATATCCAAGAAATCTGACATCTTTTTGCTGGCCTCAACAGGTACCAGCACTCATGTGAACATACCTATGCAGACTAACTTACATAATTAAAAGTAAAAACAAGTCCTTTAAATATTCCAGAACAGAATCTGAAGACAAGTAAAGTATTTGTCTAGCATACAAGAATACTTGGGCTTGTATTCTAGCACCACAAATCTATGGTGTTTGTACATGCCTGTTACACAAGTACCTTGGACGTAAACAGAGGCAGCAGGGTATGAAGCTTTAAATTGTGTTCAGTTATGTAGTAATTATGAAGTCTTCCAGGGCTTAATGAGACCCAGTATTAAAGACAAGCTGTGAAGCCTTGTCAAATCCTGCTAATAGGCAAAAAATGATGGCCACACATCCATACTGGGGATAGTGTGGCTCTTTCTGTCTCTCATTAAACACCTATCATTCTTCAATTCCATGAACTACACATAAACAGTGGTGTACAAATTTCAGTGCAGTAATAGAAGGACAAAGATAAAAAAGTGAAGTAGTAAGGGATGTGGTAGGCTGTGAAGGTGCTCCTCTCATTTTTTTTTCTTTTTCTTTTTCTTTTTGTCAAGAGAAAACATCAGTATTAGCATCCACAAGGAAAGGAGTAACTAGAGTTGAACTAATATGCTGAACCATGGATGATTGTATAGCTTTTTAAAATTTTACTTATTTATTTATTATTAGATAATTTCTTCATTTACATTTCAAGTGTTATCCCATAAGTCCCCTATATCCTCCCCCTGCCCTGCTCCCCTACGCTCCCACTCGCACTACTTGGCCCTGGCATTCCCTTGTACTGGGGCATATAAACATTGTTAGACCAAGGGCCTTTCTTCCTCAATAATGGCCAACTAGGCCATCTTCTAATACATATGCAGCTAGAGACATGAGCTCTGGGGGTTCTGATTAGTTCATATTGTTCTATCTATAGGGTTGCAGACCCCTACAGCTCTTGGGTACTCTCTCTAGCTCCTACAGTGGGGACCCTGTATTCTGCCCTATAGATGATTGTATAGCTTTTTAAATTGCTGTCTACTTCTTTGAAGGAAATAACAAAAGAACTTTATTGGTTATATACTGATGAATTGAAGTATAACAAAAATTCCTATTTCCTAACTTTAACTCATGGCTATTGAACAGTGAAGGGAACCAAGTGCTTCCACATGGCCCCGTCTCTGGGTTGTAGCTTTGAGACTGGACTTGAGAGGCTGATTTTGATTGTTTTCTTCAAAGGAACATCTAGCAACTCCTTAAGATATTTGTGGATAGTACAACCTGTGAAAATAAAAGTACTGCAAGAGGGAAAATGTCCACTCTGTTCAAGGAAAGAAGGCAGATGAGGAACACCAGATGTTACCTGAGTTCAAAAGGTACAGTAGCAGAAATTAAACTATATAGAAGGCCTTGGATTAGTCAGATAAACAGGGTGAGAGAAGGGTTTGGGATACTCTCTAGTTTCAGGCTTAAGGGAAAATAGCCATGTAACTGGAAAGTTTTTTTTTTTTTTGTTATTTTTATTATTATTTTCAGACAAGATGACAAGCATTAACATTATACCACATGCTGCTGTCAAAACTCTTCACTTGCCTTATGAACAGTTTCAACATTAACTTACAAGCTTTTACACGTTGTTTTATGAATGATTAAGCCAGTCATGGAGCATAAAGCAGCAGCATTATTGCCACATTCCCTGCAGTCCTCTGTGGACTGCAAGTGAACTGTGAGAGAGACCTTGTCATATTTGAAGGAATCTCTGACCCCATAAGCCATCCTTTGAGCTTGAACAGAGGCACATTGAAAAAGGTTTCTCTTTTAACATAGTTTAAAGTTCAGATATTCTTTTAGCTTAAAACATGCTGACCCAAAGAAGACTTCTTTAGTGGACTGAGTGTTTGAACAGAGGATATGAAGAAAGGCCTCATGCTGGAGCTCTTTCTGACCTTCTCTGCCATCTTGTTCTATAGTTCCTCTAAAGTCAGTTGAACAAACCACCAGGAGTCTACCTTAAATAAGATGATAAAAATATAGCAATCTATTGTCCCAAAGTAAGGCATAAATCCAGGAAGATTGCTGTCTTCCTTACCAGGTGAAGGCCAGCTCTGCAAATAGAAGTACTGTATTGGGGTTGGGAGAGGAGAAAACACTCCCTAGATCATCCATGAGAGTCTGAAGATCTCTCTCATTAGTCTCTTGTTTGTGTAGCCATCCCAGAAGAAATGAAGATACTCTAAAGATATACTTTTCCCTTTGACTAGCAGATTGTTTACACAAAGTTCACTAAGAAATTGGTGGAAAGAAATGGATGAAGTCCTGGAAAAAAAAAAAAAAAAGACTTCACAAATCTGACAACTTAGCAGAAACCTGAAGTAAGATACCTGATACCTGGATCAGGGCTTCCTAGTTATATTTTCCACAACTCCCTATATAAACAGACATGTTTTGTCATTTGCGTAAAGATGTACTAGAGGGAGTTACAGTACCTCTTTATTCATCTTTCCATCAGAGACATGTTCAATAAATCTTCTTACCTTTTTTTTTCTTCACTATGTTCCCTTAATTGTCTTAGAGAAGATGGGTGGCCAAGTTTGGCTTGCTCAGGTTGCTAGGCCCCAGGCTTTGACTACAGTGTGAGATCACAGCTTTCACGTTTCTGTATGCCTTTCTATACTTAACTGAATCTAAAAGCTCTTTTCCTAATAAGTTTATGAAGGCTTTAATGTCACATATACCTGTATTAAACACATATGTTCTACTTTTCATTAATCTGTCTTAACCCTTATGAAGGAAGAAGAAAGTTTTGCCTGCTCCTAGGATGCTAAATTGGTTCCTTTACCTAGAAATGGAGGCGTGTTTTGTTTTGTTTGGCCTATTGTTTTTATTCTTACATCATTTTGTAGTTGCCATTTCATTCGTGTCAACTGCTATATCTTGCTACTGAGGAACAGGAACATTGAAATCCTATGTTATCAATTAATATAATAGAACTTGAATCACCTTTGGGGCTTCAAACAGATTCTGCCACTATCTTCTGAAAAAGAGCCAGTAGGTAATGAGCTGCCACATTTTGTAAAATCAATGTTCCCAGAAGCCCTGTTTTCATAGATTTGGTCAGCATCTTGACTCTCTTGTGGATATGATAGAGTCTTTAAGTGGTAGAAACAGTACTTGGTATCTGGGTATGTCTTTGAAGAGAATAACAGAGGCTCACCACTTACTTCCTTCTCACATTTTATGCTGTTGTGAGATCTACATTCTTTTCAGGTTTCCCCATCAAAATGTGTTTCTTCAATCCTAGTCCCCAAATAAAGGTGACACATTCATCATGTATTAAATACTTCAAAATTATGAGTTGAAATAAATTGGTTTTTCATGTGTGTGTGTGTGTCTCTGGTACATGTGTATATACTTGTGTGTGTGTGTGTGTGTGTGTGTGTGTGTGTGTGTGTGTGTGTAGTTACAGAAATATGTGTATTTGAAGGGTAAAATGGATGTTAGCAGTTTTCATTGGCCATTCTTCTTCTACCTGCTTTGCATCATCCTATGTAGTATAGATTGAGGAAAGAGATTAATTGACCTCACAGAATACTTGTCAGACCTCCTGAAGAAGAAATGGGCACTCTAGTGAGACGCTGGACAAAGATCTGCACTTTGAAAAGATATTTTAAAACTCTGAGCAACTTTTTGATTCAAAATAAATGAATACAGTAAATTAAAAGGATCATCCTGTGAAACCTGACACTACTTATAAAAACATAAGTGGAACAGCTCTGGAAATTCTGGAAGCTCCTGGAAGCCTCTTCTACCATCCTCTTCCTCAGCCCAAAATAACCCACAAGGCACCTATTAGTAGTCCTTTGAAAACTGCAGGGGAAGATGCTCATAAAGCTCACTCACAACCTAGAAGAATGTATACTATGTAAGAAAGCATTCCTCTAGTGTCAGAGAGATATCACAACTGCAATAGAAATCTAAACTGATAAACTTGCTTTTTTATTCCATACAGGTGATTTGTGTACATGTTCATTCACATTCCAGTAAATTTCTTCTACCATTAAAATGTCTCTCTAAAAACACTTTCTGTGAGAGCAAGAAGACCTGGATCAAATATCCGTGTAATAAGCAAAACATGCAAATGATTGTGCCGCCCAGCAGTGAGGGTGCAGAGAAAAGTGTGTATCTACAGAGCTGCAGGTCAGCCAGGATACCCATAGTGATGAGCTGCAGGTTTAAGGAGAAACCCAGTCTCAAAAACTGTTGAAGAATAACAGAAAAATATACTTAACGACCTCCATGTGTGTACATATAAGCATGTGAACTACACATATTTGTATAATATATACATATATACACAAACACACCAAATACCACACAGTACACATACACACATGTGCACACCCTCAACACCTCAACACACACACTGTAAAGGTGTATATTGTCAAAGTAAAAACTTTTATAAACAATTCTATATGTATTTAATATCTACTACCATATATGGCAACACTTCCTCACAACAACTGTCTTAAACACTACTGGATACATGAATACATGTGTAACTGGAACGTTGGAGAGATGCCTACATAGGTGGTTTTAAAATTTCTAATATTACTGGTTATATTATGGGAGAAATTTATGTTTTCAAAATATATTCTGCATTGTGCATAGTGAACATATCATATGGATTTAAAAAGAAGTCTATGAATAATTTATAATATCAAGATAGGAATCTCAGGCTCAGATGAGGATAACTCAATCATGACTAAGTAGATGCCCCTAAGCATATTAGCCACATGAAAATTTACCACACAGCATGTGCCTCTATGCGTTTTCTCAGAGAAGCTTACAAATCCACTCAGTTTTCTACCCGCAACCAAAGACAAAAGTAATCCTCTCAGATGGAGACAGAAAAAGTTATGATAAGTCAAGGAGTGATTGCTGTTCTCACCAGCTGTGACAAGATGCTTTCCAATTTAAGATATGCTTCCTTCTTCCTGAACACTAGAAAAAAAAGGAAGGTTGAAGAACTTGGAAAGAGTAATAGGATGCACAGGTATTCTACTTCTCACAGATTTAGATAAAGTGGTGAAGGATTTCTCTTCCAGCTCCAGACCTCCCTGAACCTTTTGTAAACACAGCATCACTAGCCTAACTCTCCCTGTGAATTCATCTTGTGGAATCTGGGCATCTCAATTATCTACAAATAAATAATCCATCCATAGTATTTCTGAAATGATCCATTGAGAGATTGTATCAGAAGCTACATTTACTAAGAAAAGTTGTCAAGTCTTCTAAACCTTACATACACTGTACAGGGAATGACTGTGTTCATCTACCACAGCAAGAGTGCCACAAACAAGTCATTAACAACTGATTCTCAACTTTATATATTTTGGGATCCCCAAGAAAACAAAAATCTAGGAATATCCATGAAGGGATTTTCTATACTGGGTTAATTAAGATTCGAAGACCTACAACTGTGTGAGCTACTGCTCCATATGGTTGGGTGATAGACTGATGAAAAGGAAAGGACGATGAGCTTACTTTTACTCTCTACATCCTCACTCTGGATATAAAGTGGTCAACTTTACAAGATCCTGCCACCCATTTGCCTTTCTTGCCATCAGAGACTGACATTACCAAAAACAACAACAACAAACAAAACAAAACAAAACAAAACAAAAAAAAAAAAACTGTGAGACAGAATTTATCCTTCCATCTTGAAGTTGCTTTTATCACAGTAGTGAGCAAATTAACTCATACCAATAGACAGAAGGAAGAGTCTAGAATTGAGAGTTTCTATATCCCTCCTACCAGCAGTATGTCCTCTGCTTATACTGCAGCTTCATTGCTTTTAAATAACTCTCAGGGTGCTCCACTCCCTGGAGTACATGCAAATATTTCTAATAAGGTTATAGGGACACAAGTAGAATATTCCAAGCAATTTCACAAGTATAATTTAAACAAAAAGCAAGGCATTGACGGTTATTGTAATAGAAGAAGACCTTTCTATTTTTATTTATTTATTTATTTATTTTTTTAGTTGAACAGACAAAAAAATGCATCTAAAGATAGGAGGAAGAAAGAGGTATGAGAAACAGATATTGAATTTGGATCACTGAGCAATTATTCCAAGAAAATAGAGCCTTAGGGCTAAAAATGATCTTACATGATGTGGTGCTTGGTAGTATGTATAACACTCTCTATTTGATCCTTAGCACTGCATAAACCCTGAGTGTGATATACACCTGCATCTCAGAACACAGGAAGTCAAAATAAGTAAATGACAAATTAAATAGTGAGTTCTAGACCAGTCTGAGTTACATTTGACCCCTTCTCAATAATGTAAAACAAAAAGGAAAAACAGAAAAAAATGGAAGGGAAGGAATGAAGTGTGGAGGGAGTGAAAGAAGGAAGAAAGGAGTAACTGAAGCTTGCTATCACTTTAGCTATGAATGTGTCCAAATTCTGTCAACAGACTTCTCCTGTGACAATACCAACTCAGGACCAAATTATCCTTAAATACATGAATTATGCATTGAGAAGAGAAATTGTTATCATGAGATAGAGGATTCTAGACTTTTTGCCTTTCTCTATCATAATATATTTAATGATCATCTGTCTAAGACAGTTATTTCATGGAGTTTTCCAATCATACCTGACTAATGGTTACGAGTATAGTAATTGAAGGTCATCACTTCTTAGACTGTTTTGGGTATAAATAAAATGAGTAAGTCTGAATGACTATCACATAATAATAATGGCATAAGCTTAACTGAAAAAAAATGACAGATTTTTTTTGTATATTGCTTTTTGCACACACTGACTTACAACCTATGCAGGACCTAAGTCCAATTCATTCAGTCTTTTTTCACAGGACTGATGACAAGCAACTGAAATAATAAATTCATGCTCAATTGTAAACCTCACTTTTGCTCCAAATTTTTATATATCCAACACAAGTTTTATTTTAAGCCATATACTTTATAGTTCAGATACTTTCAATATTTTCAAAGACAAAGAAGTTATTTGGGAAGAAATGTATACTATCCCTTACCAGAATGCTGATGTTTGTTTGTTTGTTTGTTTGTTTGTTTTCGAGACAGGGTTTCTCTGTATAGTCCTGGCTGTCCTGGAACTCACTTTGTAGACCAGGCTGGCCTTGAACACAGAAATCTGCCTGCCTCTGCCTCCCGAGTGCTGGTATTAAAGGCGTGGGCCAACATGCCCAGCAAGAATGCTGATTTTATGTTGCATTGAGCTGAATACTTCCTATTCAGCTTCTGGAGCTTTCAAACTCTCTGAAGGTCCCTAGTCAATTAAAAAAAATAATTGGCAGCAAGATGCTTCTTCTTTTCCGTTTCCATTCATAACTTCATAACTCTGTGAGAATATGAAAGGTAGCTTTGTCCCCAGTTGATCTAAGACTTGAAGCCCTGGAAACCCTGAAAGGACAATAGGTAGGTACATCACCTGATTCCTGTGCAGCAGGACCCTGTCACTAGCCACAGCACCCCATAGACTTGTGGGCATCAGTCACATAAGTTTGAGGACAAAAATCACTTCAAATGTCTTGGCAAAGAATTAATATGCTGAGACAGAACTTTAGCAGAAAATTAATAAGTTCTTTTATCAACAGTAGCACAATCTGATGTAACATCAGCTTTATAAAAAGAGACTTTTAAATTTTCTTAAATTCTCTCTCTCTCTCTCTCTCTCTCTCGTCAATCTATGTTATCCAGAATTCCTTAGATGAACAGAACTTATAAAATGAATATAGATAGATGATAGATAGATAGATAGATAGATAGATAGATAGATAGATAGATAGGTGATAGATAGATAGGTGATAGATAGATAGATAGGTGATAGATAGATAGATAGATAGATAGATAGATAGATAGATAGATAGATAGATAGATAGAGATTTTTTTTTATAGCAGTTAACTGGCCATAGTGTAGCTGATCAATATATACTTTCTATCCATGGAAAGTCCAAGAATTTAGTACTTTTTTCAGTTTATAATGCCAGGTGTCTCAGTGTACACCAGAATTTTGAAGAAGACTCTAATGTGAATGAAGGAATGTACTTGGCAAAAGAGTAAGAGCAAGCTAGGAAACACCAAAAGCTTCTCTCTTACATGTCTTTATATAGGCTGTCACCAAAAGCTATGATCAGATTTAAGGTAGAACTTTTCACCTCATATCTTCTTGATGAAAGTTGGGTCTTTCCACTTCTAATTACTTAACTAAGAAAAATATCCCACAGCTTAATCCACACATGTAGGAAAGGCCATGTGAGGAAGTGAAGATGGCCAGTCATTAGCAAGCCAAATACAGTCTCTCAGCAGGAGACAAATATCCCACAGCTTAATCCACACATGTAGGAAAGGCCATGTGAGGAAGTGAAGATGGCCAGTCATTAGCAAGCCAAATACAGTCTCTCAGCAGGAGACAAATGTTCTAGCACTTTCTTAGAACCATGAAACAAAGATCTGTGTGTAAAGCACTCTAGTAATTCCATTTCTGCCCAGCCTGACTTAAGTAGGTACCAGTGAAATAAATCTATTTGATGTAATGAAAATTAATCTCCATCATGGGAATCAATGGGAAAGAGTATATGTTTGTGTTTGTTTGTGTGTGTGTGTGTGTGTGTGTGTGTGTGTGTGAAGACCCACTCTAACTATGAATGATACCTTTTCAAGGGCTGTATTCTCAAACTTATTTAAAAATAGTAAAGGTAGCAGAGCACTAGCATTTTTGCATTCATCTCTCTTCTTTCTGACTAGATATACTGTGTCCAGCTGCCTCATGCTCCAGCTGTTATGATTTACCTGAACGAATATTTTAGAACTATGAACCAAAACAAAAATTCCATTCATTAAGTTGCTTTTGTTATAGACTTTGTCATACCAAGAACAAGGAAAATATTAGCTAATACAAATGTCCAGGAAACACAAAGATGAAATCTAAGAAAGGATAAATACAATACAATTCTCATCAGAGGTGAAGGTCAGCTCATCTGAAGGGACTCCAGAACGTTCTTTAATATTATCAGAGTAGAAACTTGTTGAATACATGATAAACACAGGATGATTATTATTTTCAGATACTTTCTACTTGTTTTATATTTTTTAATAAAATGGATATGCTCAATTATTTTATATAAATAATTAAATCTTAAGTGAGCATTTGATGCTTCAAGACAGAGTATTTCTGATTTTTTTAAAGAGGTGATGATATTTTGATCTTGCAATAATGAGAACACTAATTTCCATCAAAACATGTATAAAGCAGCAGAAGTATGCAGATGGCCTTTCATAGACTGTGGAATAACTGTCTTTTAATAGACATTACAAAAAAATAAAATGAATGGAGAAGACCAGCAAGATAGCTTAATGAGTTAAGCTGCTTGCTCCCAAGACTGATGACTTGGTTTCATTTTCTGGGACCCAATGGATCAAACAGAGAATAGGGTCCTTTAAATTATAGGTTGACCCTAACATACAATGAAGAAACAATCATGGAGCAGAATAGTCTTGATAATTCCCAGTCCTCTCTACCTGGATTCAAGACCATCACTTTAAGAATTCTGAAAAATGTCTGGCTCTGTCAGACAAACTTCTTTCCTCCAGTCTTAGGTACTTTTCTATTACTATTGAAGGAGCATCCCAACCAATGCAACTTATGGAAGAAACCATGTGGGGGGCTTGTTTATAGTTTCAGAGGGTGAGTCCATGACTGTCAATGTGGGAAGCATGGGAATAAGCAGAGACTGATGAAGATGAGTTCTTATGTCTGATCAACAAGTTGAGGAAAGGAGACTGGGGAGAGAGAAAAAGAGAGAGAAGAGAGAGAAAGAACATGGTGTGGTCTTTTGCAAACTTGTTGCCCACCCTTGATGACACATCTTGAAACATTCCTACTCCAACAAGGACACACCTCAATTCTACCAAAGAGTTACCAAGCTCTCAAACATATGATCCTATAGTGTTATTCTCATTAAAAGCATGAAGCCTTGGGAACTGGCTGTCACTGTAGTTAACTGCAGAATGAGATTAACTACTAGTCTTCACCTCTGAAGTCAAGCTCTTTGAAGACACTTAACCATGACCTTGAAACCATTCCCAATTTTTCTTAATAAAAGTTTTACTAAATCCCAGGAGGCCCTTACCAACCTTCTAATGGGAACATTGTTTGAAAAGATCTAACAATATAAAGTTCTAAAGAAAAAAATGCTCTTAAAAGAGCCATTAGCGTAAATGGATTGATGAAGACTGTTTTCTTTTCTCCCTCTTCCAAGGGCTAATTAAGGGAGGAGTATAGAATAGGTCATTGTGGAGAATTAAGGGAAATGAAGCTGTAATTATAGTTATGGTTATGGAAAGTTATGGTTCTAGCCAGTCATGACCTTTCCTTCAGGAGGGATGGTGAGATAAAGATTATTATTCATAGGAAATTCTGAAGTACCATTCTTAGTTCTCACTGACTGTAGCCATTGCAATCTCTTTTCTTTCTGACCCAGGAAATAACCTGTTACACAGTAATATGTTTATACAGACATACATGAATATATGTGTATCCAAGTACCACATATATCTCCTATTAGGATGTTTCTCAGAGATCTCAATGTACATCTTTCATTTTCTTATCTAATATCAGCATAAGATCCAGAGAACCACTTAACACGTGGACTTTACTTCTAACGGTTAGAAGAGACAACCATTGTTACCCAAACTTTGTATTAATATTTATTATTCCAGAGACTTAAATCCTTTGCAGATAAAGAGAGCCTGAAACAAACAGTATAAGCTAACCCTCCATTCGGCTTGTAAAATAAAAAGCACATGTAGGGGGTAAAAAGACGTCTTGGTGAGTGTGAAAATTTGATAGGCAAGGAAGAATACTCAGTTCAAATTGCCAACACCAACAGAAAAGCTGAGCATGGATGGCCCTAAAGCCTGAAAGCTCAGCACTGAGAGTGGATATAACAGATTAGCAAAAGTTCACTGGATACCTATGCTAGTTGAAATGATATGTTTTTTGTTCAAGGAGAGATTCTGTGTCAAGAAATAAAGTGGGGAGCCTATAACATGGCTCAGAAGTTGACTAACAGCATGAGTTTGGTCCTGGGATCCCATGGTGTAAAGATAGAGCCAATATCTGAATGTTATCATCCAGCTTCTACCCACATACTTTGGAATGTATCATATATGTACACACATACACACACACACACACACACACACACACACAGAGAGAGAGAGAGAGAGAGAGAGAGAGAGAGAGAGAGAGAGAGAGAGAGAGAGATTAATACAGGTAACATTTCCAGTGTGTTCTATACAATTTTTCTTCTAGGGTTGTCAGATCTACAATTGGGATAGAACTGAACCCATCCTTGAGATATGTGTGTTGATTTGACTTACCCCAGAGCTTCTCTTGTCTTTTATATCTGATTTGTTCCAGTGAGAAAAATGCAGAGGAGAAGCAGGGCCATAGGACACATGTAAAATGGGCATTAGTTACAGACTATTTAGAACTTGAGGGCATGGGAAGACATGGCCCCTTTCTTTAGGAGGCTCCACTGAGGATCATACAAGCTTTCAGTTGTCACTTAACAAGTTTACCCATCACTTTCCCTCATCTTACTTCAAAGGCTCCTGTGAACTTCACATGGTTGTTGGGACCATAAACTAATCTCTGTGTTCCAAGACTCTTGGGTCTTTCCTCTTTTTCACAAATTTATTTTCACAGTCTACATGATACTTTTTCCATACAGTTATGTGCCAGTTTTATATTTATACCTAAGTTTGTTCATTTTTTAATTCTCAATGCAGTAAAGCACCTGATACTTCATTTAGAAAACAAACTTCAGGTCAAGGGCCAGCATTTTCAGCCTAAATTCAGCTTAATTTCTTCCTTCCTCTTCTCTTCTCTTCTCTTCTCTTCTCTTCTCTTCTCTTCTCTTCTCTTCTCTTCTCTTCTCTTCTCTCTTCTTCCTCTCTCTCTCTCTCTCTCTCTCTCTCTCTCTCTCTCTCTTTCTTTCACAGATTGATCCTGATTTTCATCTTCTGCTAAGCTCTTCAGTCCATTTAAATAGTGGGTGACTTAAATTTCCTAAGCTTTAATTTTCAATTTATTTTGTTTAAGCCTTCTAGTAATTCAACTTGTAACATAAAATAGTCAATAAAAGTCTCAGCACATCTGCTTTGATTTTAATTTTCAGCATAGGTGTTGGTTACATATGCAAAAGAAAATGTAAACTAAATAAACTCCAGCTGCTAGGTTGGGTGGTAATAATCATGCTAGAAATCAGGGTAGCAGATGGGTGAGACAGTGGATAAAGTGCTAGCTGAGTGAGTCTGCAGAGATGAGTTTTATCTTCTGAAACCCTATAAAAGATGATAGAGAACTAATTCTCCAAACTTATCCCAGTCTATACCTACACTTGGGTGAGACAGTGGATAAAGTGCTAGCTGAGTGAGTCTGCAGAGATGAGTTTTATCTTCTGAAACCCTATAAAAGATGATAGAGAACTAATTCTCCAAACTTATCCCAGTCTATACCTACACTACAACATGTACTTGAATATACACAAACACACACACACACACACACACACACACACAGAGAAAGAGAGAGAGAGAGAGAGAGAGAGAGAGAGAGAGAGAGAGAGAGAGACATGTGCACTACATAAAATTAAGTTTAAAAAAAGAATCATAAAGTTTGCAGTACCAAGGTGTCTCTCCTCCCAATGATGGCCGACTAGGCCATCTTCTGCTACATATGGAGCTAGAGACACAAGTTCTGGGGGTTCTGATTAGTTCATATTGTTGTTCCTCTTCTAGGGTTGCAGACCCCTTTAGCTCTCTAGCTTCTCCAATGTGGGCAAACTTTATATGCCCCAATACAGGGGAACCCCAGGGCCAAGAAGCTGGAGTGGGTGGGCAGGGGAGCAGGGAGGGGGTGGGGGAGGGCATTTTCGGGATAGCAGTTGAAATGTAAATTAAGAAAATATCTAATAAAAAAAAGAAATTAAAAAAAAAAACTTTACATTTTCCGAATAAAAGATTTAAAAAAAAATTCATAGCAAAGGCTAAAGATGAACTTTGTCCAGTAGACTGCTTGATTAGAATGCATGCTGTGCATTGATACCCAATACTTCATATTCTCTCTCTCTCTCTCTCTCTCTCTCTCTCTCTCTCTCTCTCTTCCTCTCTCTCTCTCTCTGTGTGTTTGTGTGTATGTGAAAATCATCTATTATCCAAGTTCTCTTGACTTGAGAGAAAGAGGGTTGGGAATTGAAAGTTAGACAGAGCACAGGGTTCCCAATGAAGGTCCCAAAGAAAGTACCCAAGGAGCTGAAGGGATTTGCAGCCCCCTAGGAGGAACAACATTATGAACTAACCAGTAACCCCAGAGCTCCCTGGGACTAAACCACCAATCAAAGAAAACACATGGTGGGACTTGTGGCTCTAGCTGCATATGTAGAAGAGGATAGCCAATTTGGTCATCAATGGGAGGAGAGGTGCTTGGTCCTGTGAAGGTTTTATGCCCCAGTATAGTTGAATGCCTGTGCCAGGAAGTGGGAGTTGGTAGGTTGGGGAGCAGGGGGAGAGGATAGGGGATTTTTGGAGGGGAAACTAGGAAAGGGGATGACATTTGAATATAAATAAAGAAAATATCTAATAAAAAAAGAAAACAACAAAAAAGAAAGTTATCCTTGGACACATAGAATGTTTGAATTCAGTATGAACCTTGATTACTATTTTTGTTTTGTTTTAATCTGTGTGTCTGTCTGTCCATCCACCCATCCATTCATGGACCACATAATGAATTTAAGGACAGTCTGAGATGCATACAACCCTTTCTTGAAATTAAATGAATATTTTTTTAAAAAGAAAGAAATCATAATAGAGACTAGAGAAGGGCATACACATGGCTTGAGGAGGTGGATAAGTGGTCCAGACTGGCTCTTGTGGAATAGCAAACAGCAAATAAGATTTCTCTATATGCAACCAAGATGAAATTTTTAAAAATTGGTTCACTGCTGCAAGACCACTCAGTGAATAAGAATGCTTGGTCTGAAAGCTTGGGCACTTGAGTATGTAAAAAGTTGAGCACAACTGTGGGATCCACAGCATTGGAGAGCAGAAAGTAAACTGGTAGTGTTCACTATCCAACCAGCTGAGCAAAATACTTATATTCCAGTTCAGTGAAATATGGAAAGCCACAGAGAAATGGTGCAGATATCCTGTTTTAACAATTTCCTACATCAGTATGGGCTTGTGCATCAATAAACTTGCATGCATGTACCAGATAAACATACATCACAAACACCACATTCACATAAACAGCAAATACACACACACACACACACACACACACACACACACACACACACACACACACACATCTTTCTGCTTGGCACCAATAGGAGATATTTTATTCATGAAGGAGATGTTCAGCCAATCCTTACCTTTCTTCCTTGAAATGAGCTGGCTTGCTTTATGGTTTGCTGAGGAGCTGTGAATTGTAAAGTATGCTCACTGTCCTTCCTGTTCCATGAAAAAACTGTATATTGTAACTTGAACTGTCACAGTAGTGTCCCCTAACTGTAAACTTACAAATGGCTTGAGTGGTTAGCAATGGGTTATATGCTCAGACTCAGTGGGCTGAGGTGAGACTTAAAATGGTGCCTCACAAAGATCCTAGCAAAGTCACAGAGGAGATTGCCAAAGTGATAAAGGGTCAAGAAAGCAGAAAACAGCTGTTCCTCTGTTGTCCCTAATTTTTTTTTTTTAAATTGGTAAAAACTGGAGCCATCATCTGATGATTCACTGTCCTTCAACACACACTTAGCTTTGTTTTGTTCTTTGTCATTCCAGACTAAAAACCAAAGTCTGCTTTTGGGCTAGGTCTGCAGTTTTTGATAGCAAAACAAACAAACAAACAAACACCCAAAACATAGAGATTCTATCTAGGATGATCAGAAACCTTGCATTACAATAACATAATAACATAATACAAATAATACAAACAATAGGTGAGCAACAGCCTAAGTTAAACCACAATGCCAGTGAGGCCACCTAGTTCAAGTTCAATGTAAATCTAAATGTAGAAACAAATGCCTTGCTATGTTGAAGAGTAGAGTAAGAAAGTCAGTGAGATTGACATATGAAGGAAACCAAGGAGAAAAAAATAATAAAACCTACAATAAAGGACAGTGCCTGAGCAAGAAAAGCCCTGGTGTCCAATGTAGAAGACTTTGGATGCTAAGTAAATCACAGAAAGGGCTCTTGTGACCCAGAAGCAATTAGGCTTTGACTTTCCCCATCACCTCCATTCAGGAAGCAATTTCTTAATATACTCTCTATTTCTACAACAATGTTTTTTGGGGGACATCTGAAATCTCACCACTATGTGCTGAGTAGACATGCACATTTTACTGCTGTAATAGGTCTGGTCAGCCATTGGTATACTCTGAAGAATATAGGAATGGATATGAACATTAAAAGCTTGGTTTTCCATTTCCAAATGTCATAGATAATATTAAAGCGATTTACCAGCTACTATCTCACTGAGTTCAGGAGTTCTGTATTCCCTCAAAGAAGTCTTTTATCACACAAAGTGTCAGTGTACAATAAATGGGGTGTGAGAATTGAATACATAATTAATGAATTAATGACCTAGGGAGACTTCAAAGAAATACCTAGTGACCAGAGAGGCCTTTCTTCCTAGGGAATTTGAAATCTTCTCAGGTTGACAATCAATATTAACTCTGATCATCTGTTTCTAGTTCATTTTGGAACTGTAATATAAATCTTGTTTCAAGAGAGGAATCTGATCTCTAAGACTGACTTTTCATCCTCACAGCACACATGAGAAAAAGATTGAGAACAGTCATGCCTGTGTCTGACATCTTCTTAGGCTCTTCTAATGGGCTGTCCTTGGATCTAAGTTCTCTTATGATTTGTTCCCTCTGTTGTTATACTTTTCACTTTCCTCCCTTTTTGATTTTGTTTTTCTATGCCAGATGTCAGCATAATATCATTATTTTTGAAGAAACTGTCTCAGACCTCCTTGTCTTGGTCAGTTGCTAAAAATTTGAGCATTCTAGTCACAAAGTATTTTTCTTTTGTAGCATAGTAATTATAATTACTTATGTTTCTGATGACTTGTTAAATTATTTTCTTAATTATTCTCACTAATAGCATAAGAAACTGGTAAAATTTAGAGCCTTTGTCTGTCTTGATTACAGAGCATCCTTCTGGCATAAGGACAATGTGTTTTGATGAAGATGAGGATAAATATGATAACAGATTTCTAGGAGTCTTTGAGTCCCAAAATATGCTTTGTCAGTTATTTTAAGTTCTTTACACAAATTTGTGTTTTTTCATCACATTCAATGGAAAAGTAATAAGTGTTCCTTCAATAATATATATTTGGTTTGTTTGTTTGTTTCTGGATGGAACACCTGCCCTGATACTCATGACTTTTACTAAATGCTGCTTCTGTCCTTGGGATGGGTAAAGAAACTCCATTTTGTACTAGGTACCCTCCTTAGTAGCCTATCCCCTAAACTACAAAAAAGATAAACTTCTAGCCATTTAGTATTTCCAGCCTCTCTAGAATGATTAAACTGCTATGAGAAAATTAACCACTTACCCAGGTATAAATAAATCCATTTTACTGAAGGAGGCTATTTATTCCATTTTGTCTCCATTCAGAAACTAGGCCATAAGCCATCTGCTCCAGCTGCAGTCCCCCAAAGTCCAGGAACAAGACAATAAGATCTCTGTCCCAATGAACAGCCTGAAAATAAGAACATAAATGGGAAATATCTGATCTCATTATAGGCCATCTGTGCTGGGCAGCCCATCCTGTGGTTAATTATTCATGACAAAGGAATGCAGTCTGTCTGGAGCAACCCAGCACTTACCAACAATGTTTTAGATTTCATAACCCTAACAATATAATAATAAAATATTTACCTTTCTTAAGTCTAATTCACTTTGCTTCTATAGCTAATCTGCCTTTCAGAGTCTTGCTGAGTCCAGAAGCTATAGTCTTCAGAGATTAGCACCACATTGAAAAACTCCAGGAGGATTAAGTAAAGTAGCCTTTGTTCTATCTCTGCAAGAACTGTGAAGAAGCTCTAACCTGAAAATGTGTACAGAGTTATATGCCTATGTCCTCAGAGCATCTGACTACATGTGCACACAAGCTCCTACTCTACTTGATTCAGTTCTAGAAAGTGATAATCAGCATTTCTCTCCCTTTATTCCACAAGCAAAAGGTGATCTAGCTACTTCTATGAAAACAACAACAAAAAAAGAACATGAAAAGGAATAAGAGAACTTCCAAGTTACAGCAGAAGCTGGAGTTTTATAAACTTTTCCTAGGTAAAAACAAAATCCTGTTCACCCTATGTAGTCATCAATAACAAGCTAACATATAATTTTACAGAAATCCAACTTGGTGATACCAATGAATTTATCTGAGGTTTGAAGATCATAAAAGAGGGATTACTTAAAGGAAGATAAGAGACCTCACCACATCCTCCTACTCCAGCATGGATAATGACCTCATGGAAGCAGTTACTGAACGCCACCATCCATTTACTTCCTTTTAATCTCCAAACATCACTTGCAGTTGAGGGTGCTGGATGGAAGAGAAATAAAAGCTGCTATCTCAGTCTGCTAAGTTTTAACCACCCACTAAGGTGTGTCAATAACTCCATTACCATCACCAAAGACCTGCATTCCCCTGTGTTGTCCTACTCTAGTTTCTATCCCTACTGGGTATACTGTCTAAGTCTCCTGATCTGAGGGAAAGAAAGCTCCATACAACAGCTGGAAGAAAAGAAATCTCAGTATTTTCAGCGTATCAAGCAGGTTAGCCGAGGAAGGGACAGATAGGCAGGGACTGAAAACTTTATAGAAGTAGACATCAAATGTGTTTAGTAATAATTCTAAAAGTAAACCCAACATTCAACTCCAGTGAAGACAAGCTGAACAATGGAAAAAGTCACATTTTTTCCAATCAATCCAGCAATTCATAGGCAGGGAGTATATCACCACATACACTAAGTTAGAGAATTAGAAATTAAGTCACCCTCACCGTTTTGGCTTATTCATGTCTTAGAAATACTATGCCTTCCCAGTTTAAAAAAAAAAAAAAAGGGCCACAAATTTGTCTTTCCTACAGACTCTATCTCTAGCAAGACTGATTAGTGTACTACGCCCAGGCTTAAGTCACTAAACTCAGACACTATTGCATAGGACAGCAAATGTTTACTGAAGGAACCCTGATATAGCTGTCTCATACAGAAGTGGATGCTCACAGTCATCTATAAGATGGAGCACTGGGCCCACAATGGAGAAGCTAGAGATAGAACCCCAGGAGCTGAAGGGGTCTGCAACCCTAGAAGAGGAACAACAATATGAACTAACCAGAACCCCCAGAACTCGTGTCTCTAGCTCCATATGTAGCAGAAGATGGCCTATTCGGCCATCATTGGGAGGAGAGGCCCCTTGGTATTGCAATCTTTATATGCCCCAATACAGAAGAACGCCAGAGCCAAGAAGTGGGAGAGGGTGAGCAGAGGAACAGGGCAGTGGGAGGGGGGAGGGAACTTTCAGGATAGCATTTGAAATGTAAATTAAGACAATATCTAATAAAAAATTGAAAAAAATAAAGGCAGCACTTCTATAGCTAAATTCTACTTTTTATAAGTTAATATTTACTAAGCAAGTTATTGGTAACTTCTTCATAGCACCAATTTCATTACTTTAAATTTCCCGTCAACCATTTAAATCCAAATTCGAGTAAACAGTGGTTTTAAACCATCTGTACGTCCTAAACCTACAGCTACAGAAGACAGGAAGTTTGTGTAAAGCAGATCAAAAGGGTACGAGATAGTCATTCATTTACTCATTCTTGTACATATGTGGAGGGAAGCCAGATGTCAACTTTGGATATCATCATCCATTGCTTTCTATCTTAATTTTTGAGCCAGGTTCTTCTAGTGTTTTACTAATTCAATTTAGCTGGACTTAGTATACTATATTTAGGAATGTACATGTATACATGAAATAATAATTGATGGAAAAAGAGGCCATACATTGGAAGGAGAGCAGAGATAGGTATTTGGGAAAGTTGGGAAGGAGGAAAGAAAAGGTAAAAATGCTGTGATTAAAATATAATTTCAAAAATAAAAAATAAAAGTAAATTAAAATAACCTCATCTAATTAATGTCACTAAAAATCTGTAAACATGCAAAATCTGAGCATAGCATATATCATGCAAATAGGACAGATATATTAGCTGAGGCTCTGAGAACTTCAAATAAATAGAAATTATCCCCATTACAGCTGAGAAGAGTTACCTTGTAAACCTGTGACAAAACAGAAGACAAGGACAAAATGATGATTAGACTCATTTACAAGTGGTTCAGTGAGAAGATTCACTGCCTTCAGAGTAGGAAGAGCTAAATTTTCTTAATTTTGGACTGTATTAAACGTTTCATGTGGTTTTTAAACAACAACAACCCCACATACAATCAGCAACACATTCATCATAAAAATGAATTAAGGGACAGTACAAAAAACCAGGAAGCAAGACAGGGATAAAGTGAAAAGGAAGAATTACCTATGTAGTTTCTAAGGTTCACGACTGCAGATCACCTGTCACCATTATCCATACCCAACGCCATCAACCTGGGTTGTTATTGTCTGCCTTATTCACAGGATGCATCTGTCAGAAGTTAAAGACCTTCAGTTTAGTTTGTCACCTACTCTAGAGGGATAAGGGCAGGTAGAGGAGTGTCTAGGCTATCATGATTTCAATGCCCATGGGATCCTCCTATATGCATTTCCACAAGTCTGTGATCTGGTCACAGTTATCATGACTTTTCAATGCTGGCTGATCTTTTACAATGTTAGCCATATAGTGGGAATTAACATTCAGAAGTATGGCTGCATTTTCCTTTCCTATCTTGAGACATCACAGATTTTAGATTGACAACCCAAGCTTCAGTCTCTCTTTTTTTTTTTTTTTTATCATTTCTATTATCCAGATACTTTTGTAATAACATCAGAACAGTTTCAAAAGTGTTTCAAAATAATAACTCTTATAAGCAAGGGTCATTTCAGTAGTTTGATTTCTTACCCCTGAAAATATCTGGGACAAAAGATGAGTTCCTTGTTCATAGAATGTTTTTCTATAAAATGAAGCAAACATTATGATATTTAAAATAAACACTAAACAGTACTTGATGAGAATGTGTACAGTTGTACTAAACTGTGAACTAGGTTCCATGTGTAACTATCCCATGTGCTAATTGCACTGCATTCACCTCTCTGGGTTCCTGATCCCCCAGTTCCTCATCTAGTGCAATGCCAGTAGTACAGTTTGATGAACAAGAGTCACATTTCTAGAACCACCTGAAACATACTGAGTTCAATCTCTATGAAACTCCATTCATTCTGATATCTTTACATTTAGAATGGTTAAGAAAAAACATCATGCCTGGAGAGATGGGTTACATGGTAGAGACTTGGTATGCCAGGTTGAGATTATACACAGGAGGCTGACATTGTTAAAGATCAGCCATTATTGAAAAGCCATGATACTTGTGACTTCACATTTCTAGTCACCTCTGTGGAGAGTTTGAGGCTTTTGAAAGACATCTTCAGAATAAAAATATCCTTCTCTGAAAAGGGGGGTTCCTCCTGTATATAAACTCACCCAGGCATATCAAGTCTCTATAGGACCAGGTACATCCATTCACACTGAAGCCAGATAATGTAGCACATTTAGGGAAACAGGATCCACAACAAGAAAGTGCATTAAGAAGTTATTACAGGGGCAGATTCAAGAGCTGAGGGCAGATAGGAAGGGAGAGAAAGATGAGTGGTATTAGGGGTGCATGATGTGAAATATACAAAGAATCAATAAAGTTTTTTTGTTTGTTTGTTTAAAGAAGTCATTCCATATAATTTTGGCTTCTGTTGCTCTTACAATATTTCCCAGAAATGTGAAGGTGACCCTCTATTCACCAGTACTTGCTGAGAAAGCAAGTAAATGTTTTGGTATGGCCACATATACATCTGAGAACCTGTGTTTCATTTGGGAAACAGAGAAGAGAATCACTGAGGTTGTTTTGTTTTGTTTTGTTTTGTTTTGTTTTGTTGTTTTTGGTTTGGTTTGGGTTTTTTTTGCCTACCTAATAAGCTCAAGATTATGTAAAGAGACCTGGACTCAAAGAATAAGGTGTTTAGTAATAGAGTACTACACTGCTAACTTCCTCTTTGTCCTGCAGGTAAACACAGCATTCATGAACACACACACACACACACACACACACACACACACACACACATCCATATAAAAGAAAAGCAAATTTTTTCCAAGGAGTATTTTGGTGTAAAGTAGACTCTAGTCTGTTTGAATAGATATACTAGGCTTAATTTTTGAGAAAATTATATAGTACAGCAATTTGATAAAAGAAGAACAGTAGCAACAAACCAAGATTTACTGTTGGCAGACAGCACAGTTTGCCACAGGTCAGAGAAATTGGCAGTCACCATCAGTCATAAGAGTAGTTCTCATGTAAACAAGCCCATGGCCCAGATACATGGTTCAATACATTAGTAGCAGTCACTTGAGAAAGCAGCTAATAATAGGCTTCACACTAATTGTGTCAGTCTGGAGCTAAGTGCACAGTTTACAAATTAGGAAAATACTAGAGGACATGGGCAAGAATGGAACATTAACCAGTAGAACAAGCCAATTACTGTCTGATGTCCTCATAGAAACAATAGAGTGTTGTGGTGATTTTATCATAATACAAGACTGCCTGTGGATTGAGAAGCAATGCTGGAAACAGGTGTAAAGGATTACAATGTGGATGACAATGAAAGTCATGTCAAGAACTGAAAGAGGTAATGAATGCTATGTGAGAGGGAAGTACTGACAGCTAAGGAAACTAATAGGTGGTAGAGTCATATAGACAATGAGGATGGTTCTAAATCCATGCTCAAAATAAGTGTGTGTTGGATATGTGCATGCATGTGTATATGTGCACATGTACCCACATGTATGTGTGTGTTTGCATTTGTTATTATTTAAAAATAGCAACTGAGATTAAATAAGAGCTTCCAAATCCAGTGAGAAAAATCCATTGTTACTTGGGTCTGAGGAAAGGGACAGGTGGTGGTGATAATATCTGTCATGCAAGCAAGCATGACTACATGTGCCCTGATTCCTTAAATTCATATTTGGAAGCTTGAACCAGTAGTACATTTACCTCTAATACTGTATTCCTAGGAGAAGGGAGGCAGAAACAAGAAAATCATAGAAGTTGTGAGTAAGCTACACAGATGAATGTACATACATACATATACATACCCATTATGCTACACTCGCATACACACACACACACACACACACACACACACACACCATTATTGACTGTATTTCTGATGAAGTCAAGTGTCTCTTTCTTTTCAACTCTTTGACTTCCAGTTTTGACCTATTTAAATATAGAAAACTATGAGACCAGACTTTTTCCTGTCATCTGTATTTTAAAAGATATATATTTTTTTCTGCTCTTGAGCATGTTGTCAATTTGAGTTGTGACTGGAATAGACAAGTATCCTCCAGCCAGGTTAAATTTTGCTATTATCTCTCTTTCTGGCAGCCATAGTTCCCTTTTGTTCACCCTACATTTGCTTTCTGGGTCAGTGTACAAGACCTGCCTCTCTCATCACATCCTGCATTCAGAGGACAGGTAAGAATAATCCCTCTCATAGGTGCTTATCTTGGCTTCTATTTCCTGTTGACTGGGCAGGGAAAGCATCCCAGAGCTCCTATTACTCACTCTAAGCTCTACAGGAACATGAGCAAGCCACTGTGTATCTTACCTTAAGTGAAACTAGCAGATAAAGATAAATGAACAGGGTACTCCAAAGTCTCGATTTAGGGAGATGCCAAACAAAGAAGTCAGGTTCAGTTTGCAGAGGCCTTCTTATTGGCAATAGGAGATTCAAATGATTCTACAGAATGCCTTTTCTAGAAATCTCTTGATTTTTACCTTTGAAAAGATTCCCCAAGATGCCAGGTATTCACAGTGATTATGTAGCTTGCTTTATGTTTTCACTTAAAACTCTAATAATTCAGCCACAAAGAGTGGACAGAATGGTAAGATTTGAACTCAAGATCTTGGTTTGCACTTGATTCCCTCCAGCTATTCTTGGCAGGTTGTGCAACTCTCCTCTGTGCCTTATTGCCCAAGGGGATTTGCTATGTACTCTTTTTCTTGATCATTCCTCTCACATCCTACCATGTTGGGCTTGACCATTGATGACACTATTTGTGACCTATCATCTTTGATACAACCCTCTCTGCTTCTCTATCCCAGCTTCTCTATAACATGAGATATATATTTTTTTCTTTTTGTAGAACATGGTCACCATCTTGGAGCAAATAATGCCTTTGTCAATTAGTCATAACAATGTAATTTTCAGAGCTATAGTCATGGATCCACTGGTTATCTGTCATTAAAGGAGAAAATGAGGGCCACTGGACCCTCCCTGGACATCTAAATATTGTTCTTTCTTCCTTTCTCTAGCTGCAAGTGATTTTCAGAGATTCTAGAAAATAAGAAAACAGAAAGGTTAATTTAAAAGGGCACTTCACATTACTACTTCCTGGAGGTCATCATCCATGATAAATTAGGTGGGGATAAAGTGATGGTTTTGGTTGGGAAAATACTATGAGCCTGTAAGTAACTCTTCTCCTATGCACTATTAGTAAGTCTAAAGCCTAGCTAACCTTTGATGAAAACACAGTTTAACTGTGTTCCTTACCTACTTTGAAGAGATGTTTGGATATACCCAGGGAAAAAAATAAGGCAACATGAGTCTCGAGCATGTTTAAGTATCCAAACTGCAGTGTTACATGATGACTATCCCTGAGTTTGTTTCCTAAGGAGCATTATGTGAACCTCTGGGATAAATGTAGAAGCAACAGGTAGTGTATTTGCAAACATGAATCGGGTACAGGAAGTACAACAGTGATACACATAGAACATGTGCTCTATTTCTGCCCTGAACTTCTGTGGTATGAAAACATACTTGTGAACAAAGAAGAAAAGGCCAGAATTTATTATTTTTTAATATAATTTACCATATATATATATATATATATATATATATATATATATATATATATATATGGTAGATAGACCTTCACACCTTCACATATAATTTCATCTTTCATGTATATGTGGTATGTGTTGTATATTCATATGAGTGTGCTTGTGTGCATATATTGTATAAATGAATATGTAGAAACTAAAGATCAAGATCAGGTGCTTCCTTGATCACTGCTTGTTCTCTTTAGTTTTGGGACATGGTCCCTTACTGAATATAGAGCTCATTGTCACCATAGACAGAATGGCAGTTACCTTCATGGATCTGATTGCAACTCTCTTCTAGCTCTGGGTTTACAAATGCATTGCGTCATGCAAAGCTTGGTTGTATATACTAGGTATCTGAACTCAAGGCTCATGTGAGAAGCACCTCTGTTGCCCTATTAATTCCATCCCTTTAATTTGATATGTGATTACCAACTACTTAAAATACTGTCGTTACTGGATGCATACATGTACTATGTAAATATCAGTTGGTTCTATTCTATGTGATAAACCTATCACCTCATATATTCATGGCAAAATCATTTATGATTTTTTGGTTATGAATTCTGATCACTTTTTAATATACTATATTAGTAGTAGTAGTATATTCACGTGCCTTAAAATGCACTAGATCACTATAACTTACTCCTTTTAGGTGCCTTTTTATATTTGTTTATATGTATTGCATCTTCCCACCCAGATTATCCCCAATCTCTGCTAAACACTATTTTTCTCTACAAGTATAAAAGACTTTTTGTTGAGATGATACAGTATTTGTCTTTCTATATCTAATTTACTTCTCATAAGTCAATCTCTTCCAAGTTCATTCCTGTTTTCATTTACCACAATTGTGACAATGTTCAGGTTCTACTATTGCTAAGAGAATGTAGCCTCCCTATATTCTTTGGAATATAGTCCTTAACCTGTGTCAAACATACATTTAAAATCACATGTATAAAATGAAGATGATAATATAAATTATTTGGGGGCTGGGACATTAGCTCTGTCAGTAAAGTGCTTTCTACATGAATATTATGACCCTAGGAGCATGAAACCTTCAGGATTGTGTAAAAAAAAGGCTGATATAGTAAACTCCAATTCCAATTCTTGAAAAGTTGAGATAGGCATATCTCTGGGGCTCACTGGTCAGCCAGCTTGGTGAGATCTTGTCTCATTAAACAGGGTGGATAGAAGGATACCTGAGTGGAATTATGACTACCTATTAGCATTCCTGTGCATAAGCACACATGGATCCTCACACTGAAGTGGATACCTCCCCACACAAACATACACATTTACCTAGATCATCACACTGATATAAAAATACACACATACACACACGCACACACACACACACACACACAGACATATTATTATTCCTGCATATATAGTCACATATAGATACTGATAAATACAAATATATTTCTTACACTTAATTTTAGTAAAGGTTCTATATCAAGAGCAGTAAGAAAGGTCAATCATAAGGGTTACAAACTTTCTGTTCATTGAGATTCTCAGAGGGCAGAAAAAATAAAAATAATAATAATAAAGAATATTTTACAACAGTTTAACAATGCTGATGATTCTGTCTATCTCTTCCAGGATATTCTTCAAGCCTCATAAATGTAAATGCCAGAGGAAGGTGGGTAGTGTGTGGGTTACATGACATAGCTATTGCATTCCTCAGCTCATAGCAGGTGTGATTACATTCATAAGATTTATGAAAGGTTGGATCCTCAATATCCTGGAACAGAGGAAGAGATCACCTGGCCCAACCCTCTCATATGATTTGTAGGCAGTTAATAGTTGGGGGCAGTTAAAGACATTTTCTTCAGGAAAATAGGCACTGTAAGTTTCCCATGGTCCTGTAATAACCCCTACCTAACCCATGCTCCTCTAAGTAATTATCTTGATACTCACTGGTTCATTCCCTCAAAGATAAAGGACATAAATTGCATACACGCACAAGGGCTATGACCCACAGAAACCCAGAAGCTTTAATAATTCTAACCACACACTTGTAATTATTGGTCAGAGAGGACTGTTTACTGGAGTTCTTGTCTATAAAGAGAATTACTCCATGGACCCCACTGTGAGGGTTCAACTGTCTTAAGCTTTGAAATAGCCATACTGTAAATTCCAGTTAGTCTTTCTACAAAGATCTGTCAATTGCCAATTTTATTCAGGACTTAGTTTTCGCCCTTTCCAAATATACTTCTGGAATAATGTGGTTCATCTTGGCTAGCAGTTGAGAAATGTATCTGTGGGTGACTCTGTGAAGTTACTTCCTGGAATGACCAACTGAGGAGGCAAGATTTTCTCCAGTGTAGGCAGCAATTTTATAGAATTCCAAATATAATGGACCCAAGGAAAATATGCAGCTCTACATCTGTAACTTCTTTGGCTTCAGGCAAGTGCATCTACCCCATGCAGCTGAATATGCTGCCCTTCTCCACTAAAATGAGAGTCAATCTTCTGCAGTTTTCGAGTGAGGATCATGGATTCCACAGGGTTCCTCTAAGATACCAATAGCAGACTAAGATTTTTACATTCTTGCAGACTGAGAAGGTACTTGGCTCTCAATCTCGCCAGGCTGCAGATGGCCATCCTTAAGTTACAAAACCTTTATCAAGTAGGGCAATCTAATGAATTTCCTATGTTCTAAGTAATCACACATTCAGCAATCTATCTCTGGAGAACCTTAACTAATACATATGGCAAGTAAGCACTGGTCAGCTCCCACTTTTCACCATGCTGCTTACATCTTCCATGCAGGAGCAGAAGATGTTTTAAAATTATGGATCTTAAAATAGAGTGTGTAAAACACGAGAGAGAGAGAGAGAGAGAGAGAGAGAGAGAGAGAGAGAGAGACTGGTTTCTAAAGAAAATGAAGACAGTAGATAATTTTAAAGCATTCACAGCATGTTTAAACAAAACCTGAATCTATCTTCTCTGTATAATAAGGTCATATTACATGAAATGAGCAAAAGTGCATGCAGCTTCTACTCTATGGTGCTATATAGTTTTGTAAAGCAGAACACGGTACAATTTATTTGCCATCCTTGATATAGACATAAAGACAAAGCCAAGCTTGTCAGATGCATCCTAATTGACTGAAGGGTCTGAGATTTATGGCTTCACTTCATGAAGTTCCAGGCATTAATATACAGGATGTTAACATCGGATATATACTTCACAGTGCAGGAGTTAAAGGACAGATGGAGCATCAGTCAAAAGCTACTGGACCAACGTCAGTGGAGAGCATATTTCAGTGAGAATTTTATTCTTCTGCATAGTGTCTAAGGGACAACAACTTGTTCCGCATGAGGCACACACCTGGACAGGTCTTGATCAATGCACTAAAGAAAATGAGATTTTATGTATCAGAGTGCCATGTATTAAAGTCTATCCAACTTTTTTAAATTTTGTATTTTTACTTTTTTTACAGAAAGTGAAATTTAACTTCTCCCAAAGTCCCAGGTTTTCAAAACTAAATTGAGACTTCTGAGAAATCCAGACTTGAAGACTAAGCAGTTAACTGGTTCTCAGTCTTTACAATGTGAAATATTTATTGTTGGAATACCCAGCTGCTAATTTACAACCAATATAATTAAACTTGTAAAACATGTTCCTTTGGAGGCTGTGGAACCCTCAGATGGGATAAGTGGGAATATAATAATCCCAGTTTAAGGATTTCATTGTTCTCTGCCCTAGCAATAGTCAGTGGGTCACCATTTCATTGTGGTTTGTCCCCTAGCCTAAAGCTTCTATTTCTCTGAAGCATGGAGTCTTTCCCTTCACATTCTATAGATCTTTGTGTATGATATACCACAAAGAGGAGAGGAAGTGGAGACTCCATTCTTGTTCAGCCAAACAACTTTTTGCCTTTGGTTATATACACACCAATAACCAGGTTCCAATGAACATTTCTAATACAATGGTCATATGGATAGTCTTAGTTAAATTCTATGAGTCATACACTATTCCAAAAGTTATGACTGGAAATAGGAAGTCATAGTGATGATAGGGGATTCATAAGGATGGAATGAGAGAAAGTAGAGAGAGAAGAATAATAATATTATCATACATATATGAAATTGTTGAACAAAAAATGATATAAATAAAATAGTTTAAAACTAAACATTACTTCTTATTTTCATTATTAAGTCATGTATTGTGTTGACCTAAAAGAAGGTATACAATTTGTCATTTTGATTAAGATTAGTGATTGATAAGAAAAGTCCATTCCATTTTGAGGCAGGTTGTCCTGGTTTCTACAAGAAAGCAGGCTGAGCAAGCCATATAAGCACTCCCCTAAATCCTGTACATTAATTCCTGTCTCCTGGTTCTTGCCCTGCTTGAGTTCCTACCCTAAATTTTCTCAGTAATAGACTGTTAGCTGGAAGTTTGACCAAAATAAAATCCTTCCTCTCCAAGTTGTTTCATTTTCTTTTGTTGTTTCATGTTTTTGTTTGTTTGTTTGTTGTGTCTGTTTGTTTGTTGTCACAGTGTTTCAGCACAGCAAAAGTACCCTCACTAAGAGAGAAATAGGTACTAGGAGTGGGACATTTTTGTTACAAACCTAATAGAGCTGATTTGTTTTGGGGAGGATAACAAAGGACTTGGAGGTTTGAATTGAATTAGCCCTTGAGATTTCATAGATTAGCTGTTTTATAGGATCCTGGAAGATAAATGTGTTAAGAACAATGAAGATGATGATGGCTATCTTGAAGTTTTAGAGGGAAATTTAGAGTTCCTTAAAGTATCTTTTGGAGATGTTTTCTAGTTTGAATGTAGAATTTGTAGTTTCAATCAGATGGGTCTAAAGAATCAGAAGTAATTATCAAGAGTCCAGCACCACTGAAAAGAAACATTTGCAGTACTGTAACAACTGATACTCATTAGCTCGATCTGAAAACTTAGCAGTGACTAAGAAGAAACCAGCATCATTGGGTGAAGTCTTCTGGGAAGTGCTTCCTAAAGGTCATCACATAAAATCTGTGTTTCAATAGGAGGCAAAATTGTACTTTGTGATGGTATCCAAACTTGGTAGAGTAAGTGTCTCCCAGGTGCACTTGATTTTGAACACATGAAGGGGTCATGAAAAGTAGTTCAGACATGGCACTTTGAAAGACCAGAGAGGCCATTTTTAAAGATTCAGTTTCAGTAGTAGTCAAAGCCCACAGTTTCAGAGTTCATACAGAAAAGTTGATGCTTGGCACTGTGTGTGTGTGTGTGTGTGTGTGTGTGTGTGTGTGCGCACCTATGAACATACATGTGGAGGTTCACCATCAACATACAATTTATCCTGCAGCCCTCACCTTATTTTCTATTATTTACTTTTTTTACCTATTTGCAATATATCTATACTGTAAAATTTAACACTTGGGTAGTTGTAATGTTTGGGTAACTCAGTTGTATTACTCCTATGAAGATTTTAATCTTTACATTATATCACATTGTACAATGCAGACATTTATAGCTCAAAAATAAAATCACTTCAAACAGTTATTTCCAAGACATGTAACAGCACATTTATGAAATGAATCATAGAATATGATTGTCTGGGAATAATCAACATATTTGGTTAAGTTGCATAAGGTAAAATTATATCAGAACTGAACCGTAACTGCTCCTGTTTAAGATTGGCAGTGGTGTCTCAGATTTTTCTAATGTTAACCAGCTTATGCTACATAGTATGACACAACATCAACATCTCACTGCAGTGCTTCATGAGCCAATCTTATTTTTAGGTCTCACTGTCTTCAAGTTTACGTACTAGCCAGTACTGGCCAGAAATCCACAGGGATGTTTTGAAAATGAAAATGGCCACGCAGCTTTCACATAGCATGGCACCTCTATCATATCATGCAGCACTCTTTGCTACGGTGTTGCATTTTATCTAGTGGATTCCTTTCAAGTTTGCATTGTGATAGTAGATTTACAAGCCCATTCCACCTTGGAGTTTTACATAATAACCCAAGAGTAAGATTCACTGTTACATACTATCAACTGTTCCAGTCTGATTGCTTTGAAAATATGTCCTATTCATTCAATGATAAGAGGAAAGAAAAGGTGTCCTGTGTCTATGACAGCCAATGGCTGATGATAGCTTTCTAACATGTGCCTTTGACCAAGTACAGTTTTGTAACTTAAGGATGCTAACACTAATAATCATGATTTCCCAGACAATATTACCAACTTAAAAATTACTGTTTTCACATTACTGTCCTCCCTTTGTTCATCTTAAAGAGCATTTCCATAAGTAATATAAATACTTTGCTAATACTTGTAAATTGGTTGCTGTGTGTAAATTAATAAATGTGGTACATTTACACAATGGAGTACTATTCTGCTATTAAAAAATGAATTTATAAAATTCTTGGGCAAATGGATGTATCTGGAGGACATAATTCTTAGTGAGGTAACCCAATCACAAAAGAAGTCATTGGACATGCGCTCACTGATAAATGGATATTAGCCCAGAAACTTAGAATACCCAAGATACATTCTTCAGTTACAGAGAGAAACACTGATTTTGAGGCAAGTTGGACATGCTTGTCTCATGTTGTGTCTCCATTTGGTGTTTCTCTGTGACTTAGTACAGTGTTGAAAGTATCTGTTTCCTCTCAGAGGGAAGGAGTTTATCCATGAAACCATTCTTAGGGGATAGACATCAAACAAATGAACCCAGCACACTCCATATTTCACTTGTGTTGTTGGTCCACTTTTCTTATTACCTTGCATCCATCAACTCTGCCTTGTCCTCGTTGTTTGCAACTCAAACTGGGGTAACAACAGAGCCTTCCTTAACAGCAAGTGTGCCTTATGGTTTTTATATCAGATTTCTCTCCTTACCACTGGCTGCTATTGTGATAATGAGCTCCATAATGTTATTGAAGATGGATTTCTTTTGATCCTCTTTTCTTACTTAAAAGCCAGGGTGAGTCTTTAATTCCAGGAGACCTTGCCAGGCATGGAGGCTTTCCATTTGACTACACACTAAGTAGACACTTGGGGCTGCAGATTTTGGACTAAAGTTCTTTGTTTTGGGTGTCAGCAACTCCTCCAGGATTTTTTTTTTTTTTCAGATTCTGGTAGTTGCAAGGCCTCTGAGCTATTTGTCTTTAATGACATTGCCTGTATAATTCTGCCTATAACCCAAAGAGATCTTACCTTTCCCATTGAGCTTTCAGTTTACCCAATAAGTGCTATCATTTTAGCCCTGCTCTTTCTTTTGCATGCAAAGCTTAAGGAACCAGAGAGTTGGTGTGCACAGGGTATGCTATGCAAGTGAATGCTGCACACTGGCTTTAATAATAGTTACAGATTTCCATTTAGCTGTGGTCACAGCTCCTCAAGTGCACAAATTCATCTATGGTTTACACTGAGCTTCACAAAGTGAGCATATAACCAGTTGTCCCAAACTTACTTGATACTTGGAGAAATGGAAAATTTTCACCCAACTCAGATCTATTGGGTCTAACAGTCTACAAGCCAAGCTCAACACACTGTGCTTCAACAAACCCTGTGGGGCATTTTGAGGCCTGTTCATTTTTTGAAACATCCTATTACAAGTCATATAAGGTCAACATCCCCATTACACTGCTTTTCAAGAGAGGAAGCTAAGCTTCTTAGGGATTTAGTTAACTATTAGAGCTACAGATTATTTTACACTTCAAGACAAAACATTAGAGACCAAAACAACAGCTTAAAGAAATGTGAAATACAAATTGCATGTACAGTATAAAAAGCTCAGTAATGGCGATAGAGCTGGCTTGGTTGGTAATTGCATTAAAAACTCAGTAATGGGGATAGAGCTGGCTTGGTTGGTAATTGCTTAGTTTGGAAATGAGGATCTGAGTCCAAGCCCCAGAACCCAACTGAAAAGTTGGATGAGGGAGTGGGCATTTATATTCCAGTCACTGGACAGATGGAAACAATTTGATTCCTGACATCTGCTTGTGAGCCAGCAAAGCCAAATTCAAGTGATCAAGGCTACTGAGAAAACCTGTCTCCAATATACCCCAATACAGGGGAAGGCCAGGGCCAAGAAGTGGGAGTGGGTGGGCAGGCAAACAGGGCAGGGGGAGGGGGGAGGAAACTTTTGGGATAGCATTTGAAATGTAAATTAAGAAAATATCTAATTAAAAAAAAGTATGTCAAAAAATACTTGGAGGAAGGACACCTAAATTTGAGGTCTGTCCTCCATAATCAAGCGCATTCATGGGCATGCATATCAGTACACAGGCACACACACACACACACACATACACACACACACAAACACACACACACACACACACACACACACACACACACACACACACACCCAGTATAAGAGAAAGCAATTAAAATAACTCTCCTTCTCTCAGACACTATACTTAATACAGTTAGGTAAATTTAAAAAAGAAAAAATATGTTAAAGTTCAAATATTAACTCCATATTTTTTCTATTTGAAAGAGAAAGTTTGCAAGATTTAGGTAGTGTATATATTTTGAAATTCTATTATGGCTGACATTTGTGAAAAACATGGAGTAATTTGACATGAGAAGTGTTATAACAATGGATTTAGAAGAAATCACTTTAAGCAGATCATTTCAGTCTTTTGATGTCAACTGCTGGAACATATTTTACTGCAAATGCGAGAAGGATTGGAGAGCAGTTATCTACTCTTTCATAGAAAGTGTCCTTATGCATATTAATCCAGAAAAATGCATTTTGATTCCTTGTCTGTGGAATGTGTTTAAATGCCAGCTGTGTAAATATGGGAAAGCATTAGCTTCCTGAAAAGGCTAGACTCCCCCACGGGAAGCATCCTGAAACATCACAAAGACCATAGACAGCCAATGAAAAATCTCATGGGGAACAATGAGCTTCATTATTCTATCCTTGGTGATTCAAATCTGAATCAGTGTGAAGATAGGACTCCTTTTCCAGGAACTTCGTACTATCATAAGCAAGGCTATCTGTAAATCAAATTGTCTGAGTAGGACATATGGAAGAGTGAATGCTGGGTGTCAGGAGTAAGGTACGTCTATACTTATCACAGCTGGTGGTAAAGATGTGCAGGGCAAGTTATATTACATTCCAGTGACATAGCTAAATCCAACCAGCTGCATGGTGGCAAGTGATTTTTTGCATTGGAGATCATTGTTAAATTGATAGCCTAAACTGGGTGGTGGTGGCGCACTCCTTTAATCCCAGCACTTGGGAGGCAGAGGCAGGTGAATGAATTTCTGAGTTCAAGTTCAGCCTGGTCTACAGAGTGAGTTCCAGGACAGCCAGGGCTATACAGAGAAACCCTGTCTTGGAAAAACAAAAAGAAAAAAAAAATGATAGCCTAAGTGTACAGAATTCTTCATTGATTTGTTTTAACAGCTTTTTTGTTTGTTTGGAGTTTTGCTGGAAAAAAATCATGTGTGTGTGTGTGTGTGTGTGTATACACACACATATGTATATATATGTGTGTATATATATATATATATATATATATATATATATATATATATATATATATATACATATATGTGTGTGTTTATATATGTCTATTCATTTTTTAAGACATCAAGACTTAATAAGGTCAGTACAGTTACATGTTGTCAAGCATAGGCTTAGCACAGGTTAAGACATGAAAAAAAGTGTCCTCAAGTCCCTCCACCAACAAACACCTGTGGATAGGTATTAAAGGAAATGTGTATAAAATTCTTTCTTTTTGTTTTATACACATTTCCTTTAATACCTATCCACAGGTGCTTTTTTTGTAGAATCATGTAGTATGACTGTAATATGCTTTATATTATAATATTCTAAATATTGTTTCATCTTACAGGGGATATTCATGGGAGACATTTTACTGGGGAATTAAGTTCATTGACATTAAGAGATATTAAGGAAAAGTGATTGTTGCTGCATGTTATTTTTGTTGTTAGAGTTGGAGTTATGTTTATGTGACTATCATCTTTTTGGTTTATTAAAAGAAAACTATTTTCTTGCCATTTCTAGGGAGCAGTTTCCTTCTTTATGTTAGAATTTTACATTTATTATCCTTTAAGGGCAGGATTTATGGAAAGATATTTTGTAAATTTGTTTTTTTCATTGAATACCTTGGTTTCTCCATCTATGGTAATTAAGAGGTTTTTTTTGGGGGGGTATAGTTTTTTTGTTTGTGTGTGTTCTCTTAGGGTCTGTATGACATCTGCCCAGGATCTTCTGCCTTTCATAGTCTCTGGTGAGAAGTATGGTGTAATTCTGATAGGTCTGCCTTTATATTTTACTTTACTTTCCCCCTTATTTCTTTTAATATTTTTCTTTGTTTTGTGCATTTTGTGTTGTGATTATTATGTGACAGGAGGTATTTCTTTTCTGTTCCAATCTATTTGGAGTTCTGTAGGCTTCTTGTTTGTTCATGGGCATCTCTTTCTTTGGGTTAGGGAAGTTTTTTTCTATTATTTTTTTGAGATATTTCTGGCCCTTAATGTTGGGAACATTCATTCTGTTCAGTATCTATTATCCTTAGGTTTGGTCATCTCATTGTCCTGGATTTCCTGCTTTTTGCATTTTGCATTTTCTTTAATTGTGTGTCAATGTTTTCTGCGGTATCTTCAACACCTGATATTCTCTCTTCTATCTCTTGAATACTATTGGTGATTCTCACATCTATAACTCCTCAACTCTTTCCTAGGTTTCTCCAGTGTTGTCTCCCTTTGTGATTTCTTTATTGTTTCTACTTCCAGTTTTAGATCCTTGATGGTTTAGTTCAATTCCTTCACCTGTTTGGTTTTGTTCTCCTGTAATACTTTAAGGAATTTTTGTGTTTCCCCTTTAAGGGCTTCTATCCGTTTACCTGTGTTCTCTAGCATTTCTTTAATGTAGTTATTTATGTCCTCCTTAAATTCCTCTATCAGCATCATAAGATGAGATTTTAATTCCAAATCTTGTTTCTCAAGTGTGTTGGGGTATCCAGGCCTTGGTGTTGTGGGAGAACTGGGTTCTGATGATGCCATGTAGCTTTGCTTTCTGTTGGTAAGGTTCTTGTTCTTGCTTTTCACCATCTGCTTATCTCTGTTGTTAGTTGGTCTTGTTTTCTCTGGTTTGAAGTTTTCTCTCTTGTGGGACTGTAAACCTGTGTCAGAACTCCTGGGACATAAATCTCTCCCCTGGCAGGACCTGTGCACAGAGGACTGTGGGACAACCCCAGCTCCTGAGTGCAGATGGAGGCAGAAAGGACCCTGTCCCAGCTGCTCCACTGCTTCTGTGACCTGAGTGTTCCTTGTTGGTCCTGCCTTAGATAGTCACTGGAAAGAAAATCATTCTTTTATATTTCATACAAAATGTCTTCATAATATTCACATCTCATTTATCCCCACCCCATTCCTCCCATATCCACTCCTTATCTCTGTCCTCACACACATATTTCTTTTAATTTTCTTGTATATTTTAGAGAAGTCTATCCTATAGCACATATACTTGTCCCCTGGCTCACACAGTTTTTCTATTAATCTGCAATGTTCCTTTAAATAATGTTCAACTAAAAAATTAACCCCCCTAGTGTGCACTTCTAAGTGTATATTGTAGGAAAATAAATGAAAAATATTAAATACTGGTAGCCACCAGACATGGTGGCTAGTTTCTTTAGCCATAACACTCTGGAGGCTGAAGTAGGTAATTATAATGAGTAATACATTGTGCGTCAGGCCGCAGAAATTCTAGCAAATGTCTTTGGTCATATATGGTTATATTTAATCTTATTACTTTATTTTAAAACTGTTAAAAGCAAAGACTAGAAATGGAGCAGTAGCTAAGAATTCTTTATATACAAGCATAAAGGTCTATAGCTATGTGTGGATCCCTTAAACTCACAAAATCAATCAAATAAGCAAAAATTAAAATAAAAAACAAACAGGGAAAAATAAACAGATTAAACATTGTGCCTACATGTAAAACCAGGGCTGCTATGACTGAGTAGGAGGATCACTGGGTCTTGCTAGCTGCAAGTCTAGCTCCAGTTTCAGTGAGTTGACCTAGGTCAAGGAACTAAGTGAGAAAGGGACAAAACAGGACACACAATATCTGTCCTTATTTTTGTTATGCAGAGATGTGTGTGGTACATAGACATATCCAAATAAGAATGTAGGCCTTATGCAGAGAAGCCATGTTTTAGTCTTTTAATGTTTCAGGGCACTCAGAAGGAAAGAAATTGCATCTTTAAGTGTCCATTCGTGTAGCATGGTGCTAGGCAGAAAATGATAGCTTAAAAAAAACAAAAAAACATACATTGGTAGTAATGAGCCTATTTCTCTGAAATTGTTTTCTGAAATTGTTAGGCTTAAAATTGTATATAAAACAGTGATCAATACTTATAACATGCTAGTGATTGTTGGCCATATATATATATATATATATATATATATATATATATATATATATATATATAATACAGCATCTCCAAGAAGTTTGGGATTTGCTCAAAATAGCTAAAGGCGCTGTTCTCTAGCCTAATGACCCAGGGCTTATCCCTGAAATACGCATAGTAGAAGAGGAGAAGAGACTTCTGCAGTTTGTTATCTAACCTACACATACACTGCACCAAGGCACACAAAGTAAATCATAGGCTCAGGCTGCTGCTCACAGAATTTTAAGCTTTGCAACCCTCTTTCATATCTACACCATAAATTAAAGAGACTTAAGTTTCACTAGGATGCTTAAACTTGTTGCAAAATCTTTTCCTGAGACACCTTTATATTTGGTCATTCAGTGGCTAGGCACTCAAGTTGTTAATAAATTATGAGGTATTGCTAAGTGGCTTCTCAGTGGACTCATTAATGAATGATCCACTTGTTACCAGATCAGAAACACTCCAAATTGCATTTTTAGCTCACAGAGATTTTCATTTGTGTATTGCAAATGTATGTTCTAAAGGTTCTTATCCTGACATAAACTTGAAGTAAAAGAAATCTCTTGAGTCCTGGTAATTAATGTCCCATATTATGTGAGCTGTGTGTATTTTCAGTATACTTATTATACAAAACCATTACAAATGGAAGCACATCAAACTTCAGGTCTCTGAAAGTGACCAAATGAGTCACAGAATATATGTCTTGGGAGAGAATTTGTCTCCCATGCCTCAGGCCGAAAGTTTTATCCCACCAAACACACACACACACACACACACACACACACACACACACACACAGCAAACAAACAAACAAACAAACAAACAAACAAAAAACCAACTGTGTTAAAGAGAAGGCTCAGCATGTACCATATTGGCTTCACAAGCATGAAAATCAGAGTTTTAAGCACAAGGCCTAATAGCTCAGTGGATGTGGCATTCTGTCTGTAATCCCATTCATTATGAAACATGAGCTTCTTAGAGCAAGAAGGCGTGGTTAAACTATTAAGGGTGAGCCCTGAGATCAAAGAGAGATCCTGTTTCAAAGCACTTGAAATGTAAATGAAGAAAATATCTAATAAAGAGAAAAAAAAGTATAAGAATGAGAACAATCAATGATAACATTCTCAACAACATCCATGGGACTCTACATAACCATATACATGTACACATATGAAAATACTAGGGCAATTTAATACATGTGTTAATTAATACATGTATTAATATAATTAATGTCAGTAAGCATACACATATATGCAACACACATTAAAAAAAAACAGAATTCTAAAAAATGTCAAGAAAAAGGATGTTCAAGAATTTCCTACTGCTCTCAGGCAGCATCTTTAATGAAGCTGACACTTAATAGTGATGAGTTTAAGTACTGGGGTTATATGGAAAGTTAAAATGACCCATCTAAACCTCTCTCTCTCTCTCTCTCTCTCTCTCTCTCTCTCTCTCTCTCTCTCTCTCTCTGTCTATATCCATGCCTGTGGCTGCACACGTATTTATATTTGTATGTTGAAAACAGAGGTCAGCATTAGATATATTCTGTAGTCTCTACATCTTATTTTTTGAGTAACTTATTTTTAACTAAACTTGGAACTCACCAATTTGGCTAAACTGGTATACCAGCAAGGCCAAGAGGTCACAAATCTCCGACTCCCCAGAACAAGTGTTACAAGTGTATATCACTGTGTCCATATTTTCTGACCTTTCCTTTGCTTAGCTTAACGTTCTTTTCTTTTTTTCATGGTGATTTTGATTTCATTATTTTTTCCTTTTATTTTTGTTATATATTTCCTTTATTTGCATTTCAAATGTTATCTGCTTTGCCAGTTTTCCTACCAGAAACCACCTATATCATCCCTGCTCCCCCTGTTTCACTGAGGATGTTCCCCCACCAACCCAGCCACTCCCAGCTCCCCGCCACTCCCATTCCCATACACTGGGGCATTGAGCCTTCATAGGACCAAGCATGTCTCCTCTCATTGATGCCCTATAAGGCCATCCTCTGCTACATATATGGGTGGAGCCATGGGTCCTTCCATTGAACTCCTTGTTTGGAAGTTTAGTCCTTGGTAGCTCTAGGGGATCTGGTTAGTTGATATTGTTGCTCTTCCTATGGGTTGCAAACACCTTCAGCTCCTTCAGTCCTTTCTCAAACTCTTCCATTAGGGACCCTTTGCTCAGTCCAGTGGTTGCCTGTGAGCACTCACCTCTGTATTTGTCAGGCTCTGGCAGAGCATCTCAGGAAACAGCTATATCAGGCTAATGTCAGTATGCATTTCATGGCATCCTCAGCAGTGTCTGCATTTGGTCACAGTATATGGAATGGATCCCCAAGTGAGGCAGCCTCTGAATGGCCTTTTCTTCAGTCTCTGCTCCACACTTTGTCTCCATATTTGTTCCCATATTGTGTTTCACCTTCTAAGAAGGACCGAAGCACCCACAGTTTGGTCTTCATTCTTCTTGAGTTTCATGTGGTCTGTGAATTGTATCTTGAGTTTTATAAGTTTTTGGGTTTATATCCACTTATTGGCAAGTCCATACTATATGTGCTATTTTCTGACTGGGTACCTCACTCAAGATGACATTGTCTAGTTCCATCCATTTGCCTAAAAATTTCATGAAGTCATTGTTTTTAATAGCTGAATAATACTCCATTGTATAAATATACCACATTTTCTGTATCCATTCCTCTCTTGAGGGAGATCAGGTTTCTTTTCTGACTATTAGGAAAATAGTGGAGCATGTGTCTTTATTACATGTTGGGGAATCTTCTGGGCACATGGCAGGATTGATCTAGCTATGTCTTCAGGTAGTACTATGTCCAATATTTTTGAGGAGCTGCTAGACTGATTTCAAGACTGGTTGTAATAGCTCACAATCCCACCGACAATGGAGGAATGTTTCTCTTCCTCCACATTCTTTCCAGCATCTGCTGTCACCTGAGTTTTTGATCATAGCCATTATGACTGGTTTGAGGTGGAAGCTCAGGGTTGTTTTGATTTGCATTTCCTGGTTGACTAAGGATGTTGAACATTTCTTGAGGTGCTTGTCACTCATTTAATATTCCTTAGTTGGGAATTCTCTGTTTAGCTACTTACTCCATTTTTTAAAAAATAGATTTATTTGATTCTCCAGAGACTAACTTCTTGAGTTCTTTGTATTTGTTGAATATTAGCCTGCTATTGGATGTAGGATTAATCTGTTGGTGGACATTTTTCTCCTATTGACATTGTTCTTCACCTCACAGAAGCTTTGTAATTTTATGAGGTCTCATTTGTTAATTCTTAGAGCATTAGCCATTGGTGTTTTGTTCAGGAAAATTTCCCGTGTGCCTATGTGTTCACGGCTTTTTCCCACTTTTTCCTCTATTTGTTTCAATGAATATAGTTTTGGGTGGAGGCCCTTGATCCATTGGATAGCTTTGTACAGGGAGGAATGAATTGTTCAGTTAGTATCCTTCTACATGCTGACCTCCAGTTGAGCAAGTACCATTAGTTGAAAATGTTGTCTTGTTTCCACTCCATGGTTTTAGTAACTTTGTCAAAGATCAAGTGACCATAGGTATGTGGGTTCATTTCTGGGTCCTCAATTTTATTCCTTTCATCTTCCTGCCTATCTCTATACTGATCCCATACAGGTTTTTTTGTTTTTTGGGGTTTTTTTTTGGATTTTTGGGGGGGTTGTTTTTGTTTGTTTGTTTGTTTGTTTTGTTTTGTTTTTTTCACTATAGCTCTGAAATAAAGCTTGAGGTCAGGGATGGTGTTTCCCCCAAAGTTCTTTTGTTGTTAAGAATAGTTTTCACTATCCTTGGCTTTTTTGCAAATGAATTTGCAAATTGCTCTTTCTAACTCTATGAAGAATTGGGTTGTAATTGTGATGGGGATTGCATTGAATCTGTAGATTGCATTCAGCAAGATGGCCATTTTTACTATATTAATTCTGCCAATCCATGAGCATGAGATATCTTTCCATCTACTGAGATCTTTGATTTCTTTCTTCAGGCACTCAAAGTACTTCTCATACAGATATTCCATTGATTCGTTAGGGTCATACCAAGATATTTTAAATTGTTTTTGACTATTTATTATGAAGGGTGCTCTTTCTCTAATTTATTTTCTTTTCTTATTTTTATATACTAGGCAAGGACTCAGATCCTTGAGACTGTATGGAAAAGATTATACTCCACTATGCCATCTCTGCTAACAAAACAATGTATTTCAGCACATAATGTTTTGAGGAAAGAGTTAATATTTGCTAAAAGGTAGTCTTTACACATTTTTGTAAAATGTTTGTAAAACACTAGTTTAACAGAGTCTAGATACTATTTGTAACATGTACGTATAGATAAGTGTAGTTGGTGATTTCTTACTTTATATTTATCTGTGTGTAAATTAAACAGTGAGCCTTAATAATATTTTTCCGATGTAGGTTTTACAAGGTTCATGTTTCAAGTGAGAAAAACCTAGTTCAGAAACAATGGTATCTCAATCTCTGGGTGCAACAAATAAACCCTAATCTTGTAACTCGTATTAAAATCTGATTCCTCTGGTAGTGAATCCTTGTGGATTCATCACAATACATGGAAACTCTAGCATCTACATCTTACCCTTATGCTGTCCCATTCCAAAAGAACCTAATTCTCTCCTGCTTCCTCTCTTCCTCCATCTAAACTGGAAGTCCTGCCTACTTGCCCAGTGATTGGCTCCTTCATTCATTAGGGGATTGGTTCACAAGAAGCCACCTGAGCACATGACTCATTACTCATTCCAGGCTGCCTTTCCCAGGAGAGCAGAATTAACACAAAATACAAGCAGCACAGAGCCATCCAAAACACTTCTCCCTTTCTGTTGTAACCTTTCTCTCAATTTAGAGCACAACTATTACCATTTTGTAATATATAATGTATAAATAAAACTATCACCCAGTCTATCAATTTTGTCATTAAGATAGAACATTATCAATCATTCTAAATTAAAAGACTTATCATTCTACACCTGACTCATGTTCTGGCTTTAGATTGTATGCCGTCTGAAAACTATCCTATCAAATATATTCTCTCAAAGTATATAGCCCGTGTTGGCTATGAGATGATAAATAGTCTTTCAACCCTACCAGAAATCTGAAAATGACCAACATTAACTGAAAATGTATAGGAAGCCTAAAACAGCTTCCAGAACTAAGGCAAAATGTAGAGACAGCTACCTACCTATTGCATTGCCCATCAATGGATGGCCAACCAGACTACTGGGGGCTGAGAATTGCCTGCACAAGCGCAGGAAAGTACTGGTTCCTTTTTTTTTTTTTTTTTTAAATATTTTCTATAACAGCTTAGTTCCCCATAGATTTAGAAGAGTGGGGTATCTGGTATAAAGGAAAAATAAAACATTTGAAGTTCAAGTAAACCAACACCTCAAGCAGAGTTTAGAGTCCTTTGCTGGCTGTTCCCATCACAGAGAGGCTTTCTTAAAATACTTGCTGAGGTCCGGGCAGGCTGAGGAAAGGGCATGTGGATCTGAAGAAAATGAAACTTGGTATATATATATATATATATATATATGGAAACAAAATAAGTCAAATATGCAACTCCATCTGAAAACAACTAGTTCTGATGGAAATCTCTAAATAAAATAAAATAAAATAAAATAAATTCACATATCCATTTTCCCCTCTAAAGTCAATATAAAGGTTTAAGATTGTTCCCCAGGCAGAAGGACTGCTTATTTCTTATTCCACACTGAACAACAAAGGAAGCACAAATCTATAAAAATTGATGTGGTCTTCAATATTGAAAAAAAATAAAACAGACTTCAAAGAGTATTTTCAAAATGAAAGATCATGCCCAGTAAGAATATTGCAGCTGACATCATAAGTGACCCAAGAAAGATTACAACACTGGTTGTCAATATTCCACATTCATTAAATAACTGGAATGCTTACTTATTCCTCATCTCAAGCAGAGATCTTCAGCAAATATGAATGCATCTAAAGGACATTCCTTTCAGCAAGGTTAGGCTAATTCTGAGGGAAGTAGTAACTGAAGTCAAGGGTATAGCCAAGGAGGCTCTGAGGGGAAAAGACAACGTTATGCACCACTATGTGTTTACAGTTTGTGTTCTTTAAGAAGAAATTTGTCATTTTTTTCTCCTAATATAAAAGCAGCATGTGTTTACATGTTATTTTATCCAAAGCCATAACTTTCTTTTTTTGGATATATATGTGTATGTTTATGTATGCATGGAAGTTCACTCAGGTGTGCCCTTGTGTGTGGAAGGTTGATTTTGGGGGCTTTTTTATCTATCACTCATACTCTACTTTGATAGTGTCCATTGTCCTTCTATCCAGTCTGTCTAACCATCATGCTTTTTGGGACCCTAATGTTGCCATAACATCTCCCTGACTTTTTTGTTGGTTCCATGGGTCTGAAATCCAGTCCTCATCTTTTGATGGTAAACTGAGTGATGGTAAACTTTTGATGCTGCTGAGTCATCTTGCCAAGTCTCAAACTCTATATTCTAGATTATTCTTCAGGTAGCTCCACCCTGTACCTCTTGTTCCTGATTTCTTTTGCTTATGATTTCCTCCCAACTTTTATTTACACACAGTTCATAAGTATGGGGCACCAGCAAGGAAGAAAATTCTGTATTATAACTAAGGGCACACCTGAGTGAACATGCATGCATACATGATACACATATGTATCAAATAACAAAAGAAAGTGATGGATAACATTGTCTTTTCTCCTCAGAACTGCCTTAATCTCAATGTGATAGTTACTCAAAATGCTTGTAAAAGCCTAAATTTTGCCATTTTTTTTCTATATGTGAATGCTTTTAGAACCTTGAATGGTAGCTGTTCAGCAGATTCAAAAAAGAGTAGAGATTCCTCAGGCATAATCTCATACTTTTCAATCGTGGACAAGTGACATAGTTGAGTTATTTAAGCAAATTAAGTAATATGTTTGTATATATATACATATATAAATAATATGATTTTCCTTGAGATAGAGCTACATTTGAACCAGGGCAGAGATGTTATCTAATTATTTCTGTATGGCCCAGTATGCTGAATGAAACCCCACTGTCTGAATACAATAAAGTGGCAGAAACAATCATTAGCATACCACATCTCATCTTTATTCATGGAAAGTGGAAAGAACTTCTTACCCAGATACTGTATTCTTATTTGTAATGTTGCCAGTTGTGCCCAGTGTAGCTGAACATCAGGCAATAGCTTGTCACCCAGTCAGAGCTCCCATATCTCCCCTGTGTGGCCATGGCTGTAATCTCCACTCTGTTTCCCAGGTCAATCTGGAGCCACTGTTGGACATTGGAATCTGCTGGGAACCAATCCCCAGTTCCTGGAATAGGATGAAAGAGAAACTTTTAATAATGTTGTAGAAAGTCACCATTTCCTATATCAAAGATCAATAAAACTATGTCCAATTAAACACAGTTCCTGCCTCTGAACTTAAACTCCTAGAATTCTCAAAATCATTTTTCTGTCCTGTATTTCAGTGCACCAGGTTCAGGGAAAGGGCAACATTTATGATGCCACCCATTCTTCCCCTCCCTCACTCCCTCCCTTCCTTCCCTCATTCCCTCCCTTCCTCCCGCCTTTCCTTCCTTCCTTCCTTCCTTCCTTCCTTCCTTCCTTCCTTCCTTCCTTCCTTCCTTCCTTCTCCCTTTCCTCTCTCTTTCACTTCTTCTTTCCTTTCTCTGTCCAAATCTGTACTATGAACTTCCCGGGGGACTCATATCTCACGGTGGATGCAAAACTTAAAGAACACATTCATTGAAACTTCCATGGACATCATTTATTCATGTAGCCTTCATTCCCAAAGTGGAAAATGCTGGGTGAACTGGAAAGAAAAGTTCATAGAAAGCAAGTCAGGAACATTTAAAAAAGAAAAACAGAAGTTACAATATTGGTACAGGGGAACAAATGCCCTAGCAGATTTTCAGAAAGACAAAGTCGATAACACTGAACTTGAGTCCAGGGTAGGTAGATGCAACACAGTTCTGCAATTGCTCATATGTATGGAACGGAGAACACAATGATATATGCACAGCCACAGTACAAGAACAAACTTGTCACATCTTATGTACAATCCACTGCCTGCCTTCACAAGAGCTTTTCAACAGCTGTTTGGCTTCTAGACTATTCATGAAATTTGAACTTTGGAGATAATCAATATTCATTCTCTTATAATACAAAGAGTCAAGGTTTTTGTCTCCATCTCATGTAGGAAAAAATATATATATGTACAAAATTTTCATGATTTACTGCTGAGTTCTCAAGTCCTCTTGAATTTGCGGTTAGGGGTGTTGGAGAGTATCTTATGTGATAGAGAGATGATTGATGAAATTCAACCATGTTGCTGGCCCCTTTGTTCAGAACAGGTGGCGAGAGTACTTCTAAGCATAGATTAATAGATTCACCTCTTCCTTACTCATGCATGGTCATTCCTGTGATGCTCTAGTGTATTCCTCACCAAGTGCAAAAGCATTTATTCAGACCTCAGCTTGGTAGCTCAGGGGCTTTCTACATTCTAGACCACACAGCATATTCACTAAGACCCAGGTTAAATAGCTCAGGGGCACTGTAAATTCTCATTCCCACTGTAGAAACCCTTAAAATATGGAATCAAATACACTGATACTAGAGCTGGGGAAAAGAAGGCTTACTAATCTTAAAACATATGTTGGATATTTCAACATCAGCTATTCTCCAGTATTTTGTGTAATTTCCTTTTATTTCCACCTTCTAAATAAGATTTGAAGCATAGATGAAGACCCATGATTGTCTTCTACTCTGCAATGTGTGCTGTTTAGTGGTGTGCATGCCACAAACAAGGTACGTACTGCTATACACTGGTATTCTCCACTCTTTCTGTAATAAAAGGGATGTGCATATGGATATGTGAGTTTTATGTGTGTGGGAGGGGTAACTGAAGTTTTTAGCTTTCTATAGTATTACAGCTATGACCACACGACCATATTCTCAAGAATAAAAGCTGTAAATAGACTTCTGGTTACCTCTTTGCCTCTAGTTTTCCTCTTCCTGTGATAGATACAATAAACAAGGTCTAGACAGTGCTGGAATGATTGCAGTGCTAGGTGTCTGCACCATAATGTAGATGGAAGCTTCCATGCTCTTGTAAGACTGAACCAATGCACAGTAGGGATAAGAGATAATATTTATTGTGATCCAGTTATTGGATACTAGAATTTACTGTGTTCAGTCTACTTTTACTCCCCAATGTCCTGTGAAAAAATAGCATATCCTACCATAGTGGAAGAAAGAAATGCAGAAAGTGTAACTCACTGAAACACTGGATTGGCCAGATTCAAGTGCAATTAAGAGAAACTCTTCCCCTTGAGATTATTTTCTATTAGGAAAATAGTATGTCTGATCAACAGAAAATCTCAGGCTGAGGAGATAACTACTGTGACCTTGCTCCCAACACTGACCACCTGGCTTAAATACAGAATACCCCATGTTGAAATGTAGGAGCAAATTTCAGTAATTTGTTTCACATGAATACACACACACATACACACACACACACACACACACACACACACACACGAAGTTAGAATGCTGGTCATATGAGAAGAGACCTGGGGATATAGAACAGGAAAGGTTCAGTGGAGTGGAATATGTGATGGTATGGTAGAGGATAATGACACTTTGAAAATGCGACAACAAAAGCTACAATGGATGGAGCTACTAACAATATATAAATACACATATACAAAAAGAGTTTGACTGCAGTTAGCCTAAAATTGGAGTCAATGTCTCCCCAAATAATATATAGACTCAAATAAAAACACCAGTGCTAGCATTGGTTATCTAGATGTTAATTGTTTACCAGTTTCTTCAGTGGGATTTCATCATCTCATAAAAAAGTACATGTTATTGTACCATTGCTCTAGAAACACGAGTAATGTATTGCTAGATCTGCAAGCAAGACTGCTGAGGTTTTTGTCATTTGTTTATATTTTAATGTTAAATTTTGGCTTCCAAGGTTTGGTTTCCCCCAGCTATGAGAGACTCCACACATACCTAAGTGATATACTCAAGTGACACTATGTAACCTTGCCATCCAAGTTATCCCTGCTTTGTGAATAAAGATGCCTACAGCCCATAATTGGGAAGAAGACAATAGATAGGTATGGTTCTTGAGTTCCTGGGCTTTGTGTCTGAGGACATTACAAAGGAGACATGGGGGAGAAAGAAAGAAGCCATCACAGTATAGATCAATTATGAAAACCTAGCCAACTGGAGTTAAGGGAAGCCCAAATAGAACACAGCAAATTTTAGATTGGGGTTATTAATGGGGAAATAAACATCTGCCCAGCTCTAGTGCTAATCAAGGTTAATTATAAGAATGAAAGTTGTGTGTTTTGTTTGGGAGCTGAATGATCAAAGGTGGGGTAGAAACCCTACCTTGAGATTAAATAATTAGGACAACACAAAACCCTGTTGGTGAAGACACAATACACTTGAATCATAACCTATGGAAAAATCAAGATTTGTTGATTCTAGTGTCCACAATCCTGGAAGATGATATATGAAGTACCAGAGCAGGGGTGGGGAGGGGTGAGTGAAGTAATCATCAGTCTTAACTACTTGTGAATCATGTGAGCTACAATTGTGCCTGCCTTGACAACACATTCCCACTGGTACAGTAATGGCATGTATGTCATGGGAATAACAAACCATTTTCTAAATGAACCTAAGTCCTGTTCTGCAAGATCTAATCAAGCCTGGCTCAAAACCCATTGTCAGGCTTCAAATTTTGCTCTGCAGGACATAACTCATGCCTGCTACTGTTAACTGGGCCACAGACACACATCTGGCTTCATCATAGGTTCTAATGGAAGAACCTAATAATACTATTCTGCTTATATTTTTACTCATAAGTCAGTGCATTTGGGAACCCTCACCAGAGAATATTGTATTTACAGTGGATGGAGAATAATATAGAGACTCACACATTTTCAACATGTACAGAACAGAGAATATTGAGTGCTCAGATCAAAATGGGAGTGTTGTATAATATTACCCCTCCCCATGACTCTGGTATTATCTTCGAAGATGGTGCAGAAAGGACTTTAAAAAATAAGAGATATTGATTGTCATGAAATGGTGTTTGCCAGACAGGACTGTTTACTCATGAACTCAATAGCTTCTGTGGCTCTTGGTATAAGAGAAGTTCAAGACAGATTGAAAAACATCAGCACAGACAGAGATTGGGCATTGTGGAATTCCACCTCTAGCTGATGAGCAACTAATGATTTCTATGGGAGGGAACACAGGATTATTTTAGCGATGGCCATTGAGAACCTATACGTGAACATTTTATAGCCATCATACATAGAAGAGGAGCTACTAAATAAACCTAGTTGATTTAAAACTACAAACAAGCAAACAAAAAGAAAAACAGCACAAAATATAAGAACATATGAGGGTTGGAGGGATACATACGTAGTAGGGGCATAAGAGAACAGGAGTGGAGGGGGAAGAGGGTAACTTTAATTAAATTATATGTAATTACAGTTACAGGGTAACTGCAATATTGTAGGAACATCTTAGTCAATAATAGAGAAAGATACATTCCATAACGGTTGCTGTTTTTACTGTCTTACTCAGCATACTCAAAACTCCCAACCACTACCCATGCCTCTCTGCTAACTTCTTACAAAGGGAAGAAGTGTAGTATTTATATTCCCAGGAAATACATACTGATTCTGGAACCATTTTCATGCCCTGTCTCACATGCTGTTCATTTTCAGAGCCATCTCTAGTTTTAAAAGGTAAAAAAATTCAAAGTGTTTTTAAGCAGTATCACCTGAACAACACTAATTCTTGACATTAAATGGGTTGATTTGTAGTCTTTTTGTGTTTGCATGTAGCATTTTTCTTTAGTATATCTGTAAAGTAAATAACCAAATACAATAAATAAATCAATAAATCAATAAATAAATCAATCAATAAATAAATAGTAAATGTATTAGGAGCAGAATAATTTAGGAATGAAGCCCCTTTGAGTGAAGTTTACCAGGTTGAAATAAACATTTTTCTTTTTTTTTCTTATTAGATATTTTTCTTTATTTACATTTCAAATGCTATCCTGAAAGTTCCCTATATCCTCCCCTCATCCTGCTCCCCTACCCACCCACTCCCACTTCTTGGCCCTGGCATCCCCCTGTACTGGGGCATATAAAGTTTGTAAGACCAAGGGGCCTCTCTTCCCAATGATGGCTGACTAGGCCACCTTCTGCTACATATGCATCTAGAGACATGAGCTCAAGGGGTACTTGTTAGTTCATATTGTTGTTCCACCTAAAGGGTGGTAGGCCCCTTCAGCGCCTTGGGTAATTTCTCTAGCTCCTCCATTGGGGGCCCTGTGTTCTATCCTATAGACAACTATGAGCATCCCGTTCTGTATTTGCCAGACACTGGCATAGCCTCATTAGAGATAGTTATATCAGGGTTCTTTCAGCAAAATCTTGCTGGCATATGCAATAGTGTGTGGATTTGGTGGCTGATTATGGGATTGATCCCCTGGTAGGGTAGTCTCTGGATGGTCCATCCTTTAGTCTTAGCTCCAATCTTTGTCTCTGTAACTCCTTCATGGGTGTTTTGTTCTCTATTCTAAGAAGGAATGAAGTATCCACATTTTGGTCTTTGTTCTTCTTGATTTTCTTGTGTTTTGCAAATTGGATCTTGTGTATTCTAAGTTTCTGGGCTAATATCCACTTATCAGTGAATATCAAGTGACTTCTTTTGTGATTGTGTTACCTCACTAAGGATGATATCCTCCAGATACATCTATTTGCACAAGACTTTCATAAATTCACTGTTTTTAATAGCTGAGTAGTACTCCATTGTGTAAATGTACCATATTTTCTGTATCCATTCCTCTGTTGAGGGACATCTGGGTCCTCTCCAGCTTCTGGCTATTATAAATAAGGCTACTATGAACATAGTGGAGCATGTATTCTTGTGGAGCATGTATTCTTATTACCAGTTGGAACATCATCTGGGTATATGCCCAGTAGAGGTATTGCTGGATCTTCCGGTAGTACTATGTCCAATTTTCTGAGGAATCTCCAGACTGATTTTCAGAGTGGTTGTACCAGCTTGCAATCCCACCAGCAATGGAGGAGTGTTCCTTTTTATCCACATCCTTGCCAGCATCTGCTGTCACCAGTGTTTTTGATCTTAGCCATTGTGACTGGAGTGAGGTGAAATCTCAAGGTTGTTTTGATTTGCATTTCTCTGATGATTAAGGATGTTGAACATTTTTTAGGTGTTTCTCAGCCATTCAGTATTCCTTACTTGAGAATTCGTTGTTTAGCTCTGTACCCCATTCTTTGAGATTATTTTCTTAGATATTTTCTTTATTTACATTTCAAGTGCTATCTCATAAGTCCCCTATACCCCCCCGCCCTGCTCTCCTACCCACCCACTACTTGGCCCTGGCATTCCCCTGTACTAGGGTATATAAACATTTAACAAGACCAAGGGCCTTTCTTCATCAATAATGGCCATCTAGGCCATCTTCTAATACATATGCGGCTAGAGACATGAGCTCTGGGGGTTTTGATTAGTTCATATTGTTGTTCCATCTATATGGTTGCAGACCCCTACAGCTCTTGTGTACCCCATTTTTAATGGGGTTATTTGAATTTCTCTAGTCCAGCTTCTTGAGCTCTTTGTATATATATTGAATATTATTCCCCTATCAGATTTAGGATTGGTAAAAATCCTTTCCCAATCTATTGGTGGCCTTTTTGTTTTACTGACAGTATTTTTTGCCCTACAGAAGCTTTGCAATTTTATATGGTAACATTTGTTTATTCTCTTTTTTTGTTGTTGTTTGTTTGTTTTTTTTGAGACAGGGTTTCTCTGTATAGCCTTGGCAGTCCCTGAACACACTTTGTAGACCAGGCTAGCCTTGAGCTCAGAAATCTGCCTGCCTCTGCCTCCCGAGTGCTGGGATCAAAGGAGTGTGTCACCACCACCTGGCTTGTTTTTGTTTTTGTTTTTGTTTTTCTTACAGCACCATTCATTGCTCTTCTGTTTAGGAATTATTCCCCTGTGCCCATATCTTTGAGGGTTTTCCCCACTTTCTCCTCTATAAATTTCAGTGTCTCTGATTTTATGTAGAGGTCTTTGATCCATTTAGACCTGAGCTTTGTACAAGGAGATAAGCATGGATCAATTTGCATTCTTTTACATGATAACTGCCAGTTGTGCCAGTATCATTTGTTGAAAATGCTGTCTTTTTTCCACTGGATGATTTTAGGTCTCTTGTCAATTATCAAGTGACCATAGGTGTGTGGGTTCATTTCTGAGTCTTCAATTCTATTCCATTGATCTATCAGTCGGTCTCTGTACCAGTACCATGCAGTTTTTATCACAATTGTTCTGTAGTACAGCTTGAGGTCAGGCATTGTGATTCCACCAGAGCTAGATGTTACAACAGAGAAGGTATTTTTAATTATTGTGACAGAAACAAAAGTGAATGAATAGATTATGTGACAAAAATCAAAACAAACCTTAGAAATTAAAGAAAGCTGTGTCCTTTTAGTAGCATCCAGGATTCCTTCATGATACTCCTTCATGATTATCCACTAGTCCAGACCAAGTCTTGGCTATCTTGCCAAATCCCAAATTTGTTTCTATTTGAAGACTGCTCAGAGTTCAGATACCAGGAAGCTACATTCTAGCTAATGAATGTCTGTCCTATAAAGTTATGACATCACTTTAGATATAGTAATGTCTAGTTACAAATATCAGTATGACTTGGTGAATGCACACCTGGATAGCTGATTAAATATCATTTCTGGATATGTCTGAAAGGATGTGTCTCTGAGAGACTTGCACTAGGATGTCTCTCTGAGAGACATGCACTTTGATCACAGCACTTAGTTGGGCAGCTCAATTCTTATCCATGTTAGAAGATGCAGGAGGATTTCTGAGTTCGAGGCCAGCCTGGTCTACAGAGTGAGTTCCAGGACAGCCAGGGCTATACAGAGAAACCCTGTCTCGAAAAACCAAAAACCAAAAAAAAAAAAAAAAAAAAAAAAAAAAAAAAAAAAAAAAAAAAAAAAAAGATGCTATGAAATTCCTGGAATAGTGATAAAGAAATAAGAATGAAGAAGAAGGGAAATTGCACCCTCTCTTGGGGTGGAGATTCCTACTCTATCCTAGTCTTAGCTTGTAGAATTCCAGGCTCAAACACCTTTGGGCTTTGAAAATTACAAAGGCAATCACCTATTCTCAAGCTTCAGCTCAAGAATTCCTCCAACAGCCTTATCTCTTTTCAGATCTCTGTGCATCCAAGAATGCACCAGCTTCCCTGGTTCTCTAGTTTGCAGAAAGCACTTGGGGGTCTTCAAAGTTTCCAAGACTACAAGACTAAGTTTCACAATGAGCCTCTTTCTGCATATGTGTATTATCTATCAAATGGCTAATTGTTTACTGTATTTATTCACATAAATTCTCAATGCATGCATAAATATATATATATATATATATATATATATATATATACACACACACACACTTTTTTATTTATTTTATTTATTCATTTTATTTTTATATTTATAAAATTGTTATTTATTGATTTATTTTATATACATACATAAATATATATTCTTATATATATTATATATATATATATATATATATATATATATATATATATATATATATATATATATATATATGTGTGTGTGTGTGTGTGTGTGTGTGTGTGTGTGTGTGTATGTGTATACTTTTCTATCGCTCTAGAATATCCTTTGGAATACAAACACCAACTAGTTTTATATCGCTTTGCAATTTTATTTTTTTTTATTTTATTTTTTTTTACTACTTTTATTAGATATTTTCTTCATTTACATTTCAAGTGTTATCCAGCTAGTTCCCTATATCCTCCCCGCTCCCGGCCCTGCTCCCCTACCCACCCACTCCCACCCCTTGGCCCCTGCGTTCCCCTGTATTGGGGCATATAAAGTCTGCATAACCAAGGGGCCTCTCTTCCCACTGATGGCCAACTAGGCCATCCTCTTCTATATATGCAGCTAGAGACNCATTTTTTCAAGTGCTTCTCAGCCATTCGGTATTCCTCGGTTGAGAATTCTTTGTTTAACTCTGTGCCCCACTTTTTAATGGGGATATTTGATTTTCTGGTGTCCACCTTCTTGAGTTCTTTATATATATTGGATATCAGTCCCCTATCTGATTTAGGATTGGTAAAGATCCTTTCCCAATCCGTTGGTGGCCCTTTTGGCCTGTTGACAGTATCTTTTGTATTACAGAAGCTTTGCAACTTTATGAGGTCCCATTTGTCAATTTTTGATCTTACAGCACAAGCCTTTGCTGTTTTGTTCAGGAATTTTTCCCCAGTGTCCATATCATCCCAGCACTCAGGAGGCAGAGGCAGGCGGATTTCTGAGTTCGAGGCCAGCCTGGTCTACGAAGTGAGTTCCAGGACAGCCAGGGCTATACAGAGAAACCCTGTCTCAAACCCCCCCCCCCCAAAAAAAAGGCTTTGCAATTTTATTATAAAACTTCCCTTTGCTTCAGTTCTTTAAAACTTCTCCCTACTTGAACAACTTTTGTGTCTTCTTCCTTCCCTTTTTAATGAGTTGGATACTCTTTGATGTGGTCATTCTACATTTGTTTGAGAGATGTGATTTTTAATTGATCAAACATCATATACTGAAAGGTGTTTATTGCTTAGCAATTTTAAGCCATGCCTTTAGAATTGAAAAACAATATGTGTACCTTAATCCCTAATCACTAAATGTTTAGATCTAATTTAGAGCAGATGGCTATATGTTTGTGTTTATATTTGTGCATGCATCAAAACTGGTGCTTAGATATTTAGAAGAGGCAGTGACTTTGTACTGCTTGGAGACAGGAAGGAGAGAAATGAATGTAGTTAACTAAAATAGGGTGATAAAAGGTTATGCTGTTATGGAAAATACTATATTAGAGGGGTTGTGATGCAGCGCAGTTGGTCACTGCTTTGTCAGGGCTTGATTCCCACTACTGTATTCACTAATTTCACTAAAAGCCTGTAATCACAGCACTGATGGAAGCTCAGAAATCCAAGGTCATTTTCACCTGCAAAGTGAGATCCTGGCCACCCTGAGCTGAAGACCAAGCTGAAGAAATACAGAAGAATTCTGAGGCTCCAGTGACACAGTTTGATTTGCTACTTGTAGCAATCTTATACTGTACACTTGAAATCTCACGAGACTGTAGAACATAGATACATTACCACACCCAAAAGGAGTATGGTAAGAGAAGGTTATGTCACTTGATTGTTCTAAGCATTTTACATTGTATACACATGTCAAATCATCACGCCATGGTGTGTGTGTATATATATATATATATATATATATATATATATATATATATATAAAATTAATTTTGTTACTTATGCTTCAATAATAAGTAATTGAAATAATTGATCTAATAAGAATCATGCAAATCTATTTCTCTGTACATTATTAAAGTTAGGAGTATCTTCTGGACAGAGACATGTAGAGGGTACCCCTGGATAGAGTAATTATATTGGGGGAAAATTTTTAATGAATTCTTAGAATGAACATGGCATTCCATCTTGTGGTGAAGCTCTGTCACCTTGGAAATTGGAATGCCGGTAATTTCTCTGTGGAAAGTGGCTGATGTAATGTGAAGTGAAACGGCAAGTTTGATAAATAGCAAGTTTAGCCTGTGATTTCTTTTCAGCTATACGCTACATAAGCTTGCATCATGACTGAATTCTTAGGCACACCATTTAGTACTAACAGAAAATTTCTTTGATACTTTGGTAGCTATCAGAGTGTCCAGCATTTTGTACCTGTGTAACTATTTGCTCTAGGGAAAGAATATATTTGGTGTGTGTCCATTAATCAAATGAAAGTGGATATTTAAAGGACTCCATGTAGAAAAGGAGTGCTGGGATTAAAGGTGTGTGCCACCACCACCCAGCAGTCTTCACAGTTTTTACATGCCATATACATAATTGGTTTGAATATTTGTGTTCACTAAAACTATCACTGGTGTTTAATTCTCATGCCACCATACAAAGATGTAGGATCTTTGAAAGTGCCACCTGTTGCAGTATTTTTCTTGTCCAATCACATTAGGGCAGTAGCAGGCTAGTGATTGAACAGGAAAAGAGAGGTAGGGCTAGGAGCTGGGGAGAAAGCTAGAGGTGGTAACAGGATGGGGAAAAGGAGGAGAGGTCAACATGGAGGCAGATGAACAGGAAGAAGATCCTAATCTTACTTGGCTTTAGACAGCCACAAGTAGCTAAGATTTTCACAAGGTTAGAATTATTGGGATAAAGCTTTTATCATTATTAACGACTCTGAAATTATTATATTGGCATCTTATAAATTATGATCTAATACAAATATAAATCTGATTGGATAATTAAACATTAGGAGTCATTTTTTAATCTTTTTATTAGATATTTTCTTTAATTACATTTCAAATGCTATACCGAAAGTACCTTATATCCTCCTCCCCCACCCCCTACCCTGCTCCCCTACCCACCCACTGCCACTTCCTGGCTCTGGCATTCCCCTGTACTGGGGCATATGAAGTTTGCAAGACCAAGGGGCCTCTCTTCCCAATGATGGCTGACTAGGCCATCCTCTGCTACCTATGCAGCTAGAGACATGAGCTCTGGGGTACTGGTTAGTTCATATTGTTGTTCCACCTATAGGGTTGCAGACCCCTTCAGCTCCTTGGGTACTTTCTAAATCTCCTCCATTGGGGGCCTCCTATAGATGACTGTGAGCATCCCCTTCATATTTCTACTGGATAATTTGGTGATAGGTGGCAGATCATGGGGTGTGTGTGACAGAGTTGCATGATTCTGTTAGAACATCATAGGAAGAACAACTTATAGAAGAGTTTGCTTTAGTTTAATGCTCCAAAAATATGAATGAGTTGCATTCACTCATGCTGAAGTTACTGTTAATTGAGTCTTTCCTGGACAAACCCTATTTTCTGTCATTCACCCTTTCCTAATCAGTGCAGGGATTATACGTTTGTGCCAGTTCATGAATATATAGATGGCCTTTATTGATCATACTTAGAACCTATTGTTTTTAAGGTAAACACTTTAAGTCCTCAAATATAAAGTACCATCAAATATCAGTAAAAATTTCCATTTACCAATTCATACACTGTTGAAATGTGAGCTTTTAAGGTGGATATGGAGGAGATAAATACTGTATTCAAACATGTGATTTATAAATCTGTTATTTGATTTAAATTTATCTCAGGCAGTTAGAAACAAGTATGATGCTCATTATCCGACAGACAATGGAGCATATAGGAACTACAGTTTTGTGGGCTCTTCTGGGGAACAAGACACTTATTATAGAAACAATTCATATTTTGCCAGTATAGATACATGAAATATATCAGATGAAGAGAATTGGACAATATAGAGTTCTCAAGTCTTAAAAATATGCAAGCCAGGAAAAAGCAAAATAAAATTTATAGCTGTCTCTACTACCCCATTGCTAAGAAGGTGTCATTCAACCCACTGGCTTGGGCAATTCAAGCAAAACCATCTCCTCTCTGTGCTGCAGCATGTACTCAGGACAGAAAGAATGATGTCTCTTTTCTACAAGGTATTGTCATGTAAAGATAGCAAGAGCTTCAGGGAGAAAATAGTGCCTCTCTGTGGCTCAGGCTCAGTTAGCATAACTATAATATTGTGATGTATGAATCAGAAAGTTGTAAGGTGTTAACACTCTGACTTACTACCAGCCTCCTTGTTGCTTGAAATTCTGTATTTTATGTTTATGATAGAGCTATTTATTACCTATGAATGGTCACTAAGGACATGAGTGGTCTTTACCAACACTATTCATTTTATATGTGGTTTGTAACTAAGTAGGTACTCTCTTCTGGACATTTTATTACTGCTCTTTGTGTGTGTGTGTGTGTGTGTGTGTGTGTGTGTGTGTGTGGTTGTGTGTAGGTCTAGGTATCATAAGTTTTCCCCAGAGACCTCTATCCAGGCTGGTGGGAAGGCCCCAGGGAAGAAAGAAGTGAGTGCAGGCAGGGAGAAAAGCCTATGCTGCACTTTCTAGGTCTCTCTGTAACTCTGAGCCTGGATCAGGGAGAAATCCACAATCCAGTGAGGAATGTGGCATGGTTCTTCTGGAGAGAAGATCTCTTCCCAAGTGTTACAGCTCTTGGAACAAAAGAGGCAGACAAAGAGATACTTCTCCCATTCCTTTAATTCCCTGCATGGCTCACCCTATATACCATTCCGGCCATAATTTAGAGTTTGACAGCAAATCTCCTCATTGGTTTGGGATGAGAGTTTGGGGGAAACCTTATTTGCAAGTGAGAGGGCTTGGTGCAGTTCCTAAGTGGCTGATAGCCACACCTCTCCTGTGGGGGTTTAGGGGGGCAGTTACTCCAGCAGGAGCCAGAGTCCAGGAGACATGAGAGAACTCCTTCCTTCCCACATAAGTGAATTATCACTCCAGTGTACCGGGTTCAAGCTCTAGCACCTACTGGAAACCAGGCTGTCTGCACATAGCCCATTGCCCCACAGTTGTGCATGAATATTAGTATGCTTTATTTGGGTGTATGCATCACTCAGTTATCAGGTTTTCTGGAATTGCTGGAATTTCCAGAAACAGTTTGGTTCTAGTAGGTTAGGTCAGTGGTCTCTGAGCATCAACCAGACTCTAAGCATTGTGAAGTTACAAGAAAACACTTCCTGACTAAGCTTTTACTTGCATATCACAGAATTTAACTAATGTCTTTATGCTTATATCTCATGGAAAGACCTCCCCAAGTCTCCAGAAAATAACTTTCTTCCTGAAAACAAAACAGAACAAAACAGGATAAAGATTGCAGCTAAATTCACCATCTATCACTGCTGGTGATTATAAATTTCAATACGAGCCCAGTGTGGTGGTGCACACCTTTAATCCCAGGACTTGGGAGGCAGAGGCAGGTGGATTTTTGAGTTCCAGGCCTGCCTGGTCTACAAAGTGAGTTCCAGTACAGCCAGGGCTATAAAGAGAAACTCTGTCTCAAAAAACAAAACAAAACAAAACAAAAATAAACAAACAGACAAATAAAATAACCAATTTTAAAATGGTATTAAAAAAATAAAATGTATCTAAGCCAGAGAGAAAACCCAGATTTCTATTGTGGACATAATAGTTTTAATACCAAAGCAGTCAAAACCCTAGACAAATTCAATGGCACAATATGGACTATCCTGTGTAACAACAGTATTCATGGAGCCAGTTGCCATGGTGGATGACAGAGGGAGAACTGGTACCAGTAGTGCTCATTCATGACAAACAAAGTTGCTTGATTTGGAAAATACAGCCAGCAGACATCACATGTCCTACAGGCTATGTGGAATGACCTGCTGCTTCTCAAATCTACTGATTTTTTAGATATTTCTGGATTGTAGATAATGATTTTACAGGGTAGACTGAAAATAAAAAGCCTTATATTTTTAGTTGTATGCCTAGCCTTTATCACCTGAGCCAAACCTGACAAATACAGAGGTGGAACGCTCAACCATTGGACTGAGCACTGGGTCCCTAATGGAGGAGTTAGAGAAAGGACTGAAGGAGCTAAAGCAGTTTGTAACCCCATAGAAGGAATAACAATATCAAACAATCAGACACCCCCAGAGCTCCTAGAGACTAAACAACTAACCAAAGAGTAAACATGGAGGGACCCATGGCTCTAGCTGCATATGTAGCAGAGAGTGGCCTTGTTGGGCATCAAAGGCCGGAGAGGCCTTGGTGCTGTGAAGGCTCAATGCCCCAGTGTAGGGGAATACCAGGGTGGTGAGGTAGGAGTGGGTTTGTGGGTGGTGAATGACCCTTATAAATGTAGGGGGAGAAGGGTGGGTTAGGGGAGGGTGTTTCAAGGGGGAAAACATTTGAAGTATAAATAAAGAAAATATACAAAAGGGAAAGAAAAAGAAAAAAAGACAAAAACAAAACAAAACAAAAACAAAAGAGGAAAAAATATATTTCACCTTACATCAGTGGGAATGGCCAAGATAAATAAAACAGATCAGATCACATGTTGGGGCAGATGGCAGGGGAGTGGAATTTTGTTTTCATTGTTATTGGGAGTTCAAACTGGTACGGGGACTATTGAAATCAGTATGGCAGGCTTCAGAATGCTGAAAATCTATCTATATCAAGATCCAGTTGTACCTGTGTTTGGCATAAGTCTTTGGGGTACAACAGACTCTATATCCTACTATAGAGATACTTGCTCATCCATGCCCATTGCTGCTCTCATGCACCCAATGCTCTCTTGTTAGCACTGAGGGTAATATAGTCATTTTCACAAACCCATATTCAAGAACATACATAACCATATAATAAAAAAATAAAAATAACAAAGCATGGTATCACAGGCCTTTATTTACAAAACTCAGGAGGGAGAGGCAAGAGAATACTGTAAATTCACAACTAGCCTGATCTATAAAGGGATTTCCTAGACAGCCAGCAATACATAGTAAGAACATTTCTCAAAAGATAATAATGAGGAGGAACAGGAGGAGGAGGAGAAGGAGGAGGAGGAGGAAAGAGAAGGAGGAAGAGGAAGATGAGGAAGATAAATAAAAATGAAAACTTTGAAATTATCTTTTACAATAATCAGAAAAATGGTAAGATTAACAACCTAGCCCCTAGGATGTTGATATAAAAATAGAGTTAAATTTCAGATAAATGAGTAATCCTTATGTTAAGAATAATCCTACTTTTTATCTTGTCTGAAGCATCTATTTACTATAAAAAATATTTTATTACTAGCTTGAAACTCATTACAATTAGATTCATGCATTTTTATGCACTAAATCTCCTAGGTTCATAATAGTGGCAGTATAAAGGATGAAATGGAGAAGCAATACCAATTTTAATAGCTGAATAGTATTCCATTTGGTTGATAAACCACATTTTCTTTATCCATTCTTCAGATGAAGGACATCTAGGTCTCCAACTGCTGGTTATTATGAATAAAAGTGCTATGAAGATCATTGAGCAAGTGTCCTTGTGGTATAGTGGGTATCTTTTTCCAGTAGTGGTAGAATTGGTACTTGTAGTATTATGTCAGTATTTCACAGCATTCCAGTCCATCTTCTGGCTATTACATTCTTTTTTAAACCTCTTCTGGCATAATCTCTGAACATTAATTAAAGAGGTTCATATAGATGTTTGCTCTACACATAAGTATTCACAATAATTAATTATCAGCTTGTGTTCCATTATAATCTGTTATTAGTGGAATACTGCTCTGCGCCTCTAATTGGTGTGTGGTATAGAAATTGCCAGCCATGGATAGTAGGAAATATTTATCATCTCAATTTGCCAGGCAGACTAGATTAAATTTTTGCAATCATAAAATAGTGAAGCACTGGTACAAAGTACACACATGAACACATAAGATGTGGATGGTATTCTATTTTGAGAGGTGTAGTTTTTATTCTGTTCTACTGAGGAAAAAATATTATATGCAGAAGTTTTAAGAGAGGTTAAATGTAAAAATGGAAGATTTGTGAATGTCAAAGTAAAATAACTTGGCTAGGAATGTAAAAAATGGAAGAAATGCATTTCTGATTCAAAGGAGAATTGATGGGGGAAGCTGAGGTGTATTCTTCTGAACTAAAGATATGTGCAGGGCTCAGGAGATAATTTCTGTCAGGAAACTGCTTGCCTTGCAAGCAGGAACTCCTGGATATATTGCTCAAAATCTATGGAAAAGCAAAAATATATGGTAGTGTGAATTATAAGCCCAACATTTGAGAATTGGAGAGGGATAGATGGGTCTTGCTTGACTGCTGGGCATGTTCCAGTTGTACAAGAAATCCTGAGCTGGGCGTGGTGGCACACGCCTTTAATCCCAGCACTCGGGAGGCAGAGGCAGGCGGATTTTTTAGTTCGAGGCCAGCGTGGTCTACAAAGTGAGTTCCAGGACAACCAGAACTATACAGAGAAATCCTGTCTCAAAAAACAAAAACAAGAAAGAAAGAAAGAAAGAAAGAAAGAAAGAAAGAAAGAAAGAAAGAAAGAAAGAAAGGAAGAGAAAGAAAGAAAGAAAGAAAGAAAGAAAGAAAGAAAGAAAGAAAGAAAGAAAGAAATCCTGTTTCTAAACAACAAAAACACAAACAAATCAAGTAATTTCTGAGACAAAGGATCCACAGTGACCCTCTGGAACATGAGCACGCGCGCGCACACACACACACACACACACACACACACACACACACACACACACACACTCATCTTTATTTTGAAGAGAATATGAAGGTGATATATTCATTTTGATAAACAGAATTTCTAAGGAAAATAGGAAAGGGACACTATCCCTGATTATTTTTGTTTCAGTAGATGAGATAAAGTAATCCCTTTTAAAATTTAATTTAATTTGTAATTCATCTTTTATACTCCATAGTCCATTCCCCACCCCTCCCCATCCGCCCTCAGATTGTTCCACATGCCACATCTCTTCCCCACCCCAGCACATCTCCATGCTACACACAGGAGATGCACTGATTTATTAACTCACAATGGATGAATATCAGACATAAATGGAAGTTAGTTGTTCAGCTGGTGTCATTGGAGGTAGGTCTACCTGGAAGAATATTTGTCAGCATTTTTTTGTCTTATTTTGTAGATAAAATTACATCAGAAGACACAGGATTAAATAATGGCAGATATATTGATAGCAAGAAGGAGAGAATAAAAACACTGAAAAAGAAAGGGGGATTGTACTGTTCTAAGCACATCTAAGAACACATTACATTCTATACTATAGCAGCATGATTTTATGGAAAGGAAAGGATTTGTAACCAGTCAAATTTGGAATCACAATTCTAATAACAGTCACAAAAATGTGAATTCTTTTATTCATGTCCTCAATTTATTCCACAAATATTTCTTGAGTTCCTAAAATTAGAAGTGTTGTGGTTATGTGTGAAAAATCCATCTGGAAATGTCTGCAAGGGGATTTTTAGATTGATCTAATTTAAGTGCATTTCATCTTAAATGATGGCTGTATCAGATCATGGTCTGTATCCGAGACAGAATGAAAATGAAAAGTGAAGTTGAGACTAGCATCCATGTCCTTCCACTTTCTGACTTTGAACATGATGTAATCGGCTGTCTGGCATGCCTGCTGCCGTGCTTTCTGTCCCATTACAGAGTGAGCCACTAAACTTCACCAAAATTTGCTGTACAGGCTAATTTTGTGCTTGACACAATCTGGAGTTATCACAGAGAAAGGAGATTCTGGTGTGGAAATGCCTCCATAAGATTCATCCATAAGCCATTTTCTCAATTAGTGATCAAGGATGGGAGGACCTATTGTGGGACCATCTCTGGGCTGGTAGTCTTGGTTCTATAAGAGAGCAGGCTGAGCAAGCCAAGGGAATCAAGCCAGTAAGGAATATTCCTCCACGGCTTCTGCATCAGCTCCTGCTTCCTGACTTGCTTGAGTTCCAGTCCTGACTTGTTTGGTGATGAACAGCAATGTGGGAGTGTAGGCTGAATAAACCCTTTCCTCCCCAACTTGTTTCTTGGTCATTATGTTTGTGCAGGAATAGAAACCCTGACTAAGACATTCACCTTTATTTCCTCGCTTTTGTCAGAATTTTTTCAGTGGAAAAAAATTAATGGATACATTATTTAAAGTAATAATGTCAGAGAAGACATAATATTTAATAAAAATATGAATGTACAGTTACCATGGTACTAATGGTAAACTATCTTTAAAATAGGTGAAAATTCAGTCTTCTGTAAACACAAATGAGGTAAGAAGTTTTGGCTTCAATCAGTAATCTTCAGTTTCATTATAGAAAGAGAATATATAGAATCTACTGGCATTTCTGACTGAGCTTCTTCTGTGTTGATGCCTTTACCACTGCTGAGTGTATACAGAGAAAGACTCACAAGACTGTGGCTAACATGAAACTATGGCTAACAAGGCTGAACTAACATGAAAAATAAAATGAAATGAGCTAGCAAAAGAAGTTGTTTGTTGTCCTCTGTGGCTTACATTGCAGAACTTATATTATGGGGGGAGGGGTCACTAAGAGGAAGGCTGTTAATTTCCTAGATCCCTGTACTGAAACAAAATAAATATTTTTTAACTATCAGTATTATGTAAGATAATTCCAGGTAGTACCATGATTATTTTTCAAACCATGAGTTTTGTGTATGTGAGTAGGATGTGGGGGGGGGGGGTGAAGGTTCTTAGGTCTGTAACAGTCATTGATCAAATTTCTAAGTTTCTTTTACTTTTATATGTATGAGTATCTTGTGTGCACATTTATATGTGAAATACATACATATCTGGTTCATTATGAAACAAGAAATGAGAGTCATATCCTATCGAATTGATTTAGAATTGTTGTACACCATTATGTGTATGCTAGAAACTTAACCCAGCTCCTCTGGAAGAGGATCAAGTATTCTGCTTTTTGTTTTTTTGGTTTTTCTTTTTTTAGAAGATGGCCAGCATCTTCTATTAGCCATTCTGACTAATGTGAGGTAGAATCTCAGGGTTGTTGTGATTTGCATTTCCCTGATGATTAATGATGTTGAACATTTTTCAGGTGCTTCTCAGCCATTTGGTATTCCTCAGTTGGGAAATTCTTGTTTACTGTGCCCCATTCCGAAGTGTGGACACTTCGCCCCTTCTTAGAACTGGCAACAAAACACCCATGGAAGGAGTTACAGAGACAAAGTTTGGAGCTGAGACAGAAGGAAGGACCATTCAGAGACTGCTGCACCAGGGGATCCATCCCATAATCAGCCACCAAATGTAGACACTATTGCATATACACCAGCAAGATTTTGCTGAAAGCACCCTGATATAGCTGTCTCTGGTGAGGCCAGGCCAGCGCCTGGCAAATAAAGAAATGGATGTTCACAGTCATCTATAGGATGGATCACAGGGCCCCCAATGGAGGAGCTAGAGAAAGTACCCAAGGAACTGAACTGGTCTCCAACACTACAGGTTGAACAACAATATGAACTAACCAATACCCCCATAGCTCATGTCTCTAGCTGCATATGTAGCAGAAGATGGCCTAGTTGGCCATCATTGGGAAGAGAGGCCCCTTGGTCTTGCAAACTTTATATGCCCTAGTACAGGGAATGCCAGGGCTAAGAAGTGGAAGTGGGTGGGTAGGGGAGTAGGGCGGGGGGGAGGGTATAGGGAACTTTTGGGATAGCATTTGAAATGTAAATAAAGAAAATATCTAATAAAGAAAACGAAAATAAAAAGGATCAAGTATTATTAACTACTGAGATATCTGTTGGCCTCCCCCTTCTACCAGGTCTTGTCTACATTGTTTTTTCATCAATAGATGTCAGTCAGCTGTCCTTTTAGATTATTTTACCTTCCATCTCACCAGAGAAATGGTGAAATTGCACATGTCCACTTTAGGGTACAGCTTTCTTATGGCTTTTAAAATTGTAACACAAATCCTCACACATGCCAAGCAAACACTAACTTCTGACCCATCTTCTTAGTCCAATATCACCATTCTTAAAACAATCCCCATCAATTGTTGAAGTTCGTTACAGTGAGTTATAATAAAATTAATCTTCAATTTATGTGTAGTTTTAATAGAGAAATGTCTTATTTAATACTCAACTTATATAGGTATACATTTTGTTTCCTTCCTGGTTACATGTTGGAATCTTTAGATTCATATCATGTAAACGTTAATATCTACAATGGAAATGGCAAAATAAAAATGAATTAAATTAAAAGTATCCATTTCAAATTTGTTGCCCTTACTTTCATTAAAAAAGCAGAAAACAGAATCTTCAGAGCAATATCTGATGTTATCCTAAAACACCTGCCTCTTAACTGTTTACAGGAAATTGATTTTTTTTAAGATTTATTTTATTTATTATATGTAAGCACACTGTAGCTGTCTTCAGACACTCCAGAAGAGGGAGCCAGATCAGATGGTTGTGAGCCACCATGTGGTTGCTGGGATTTGAACTTATCACCTTCGGAAGAGCAGTTGGGTGCTCTTACCCGCTGAGCCATCTCACCAGCCCCAGGAAATTGATTTTCTGTTCTGGGAATCATGTCAGCCCTGTCTTTCCTTTGATAGCTTGTTCAGAACCATCACATATTTGTATGCATTGTTTGTAATATTTCAAAATATTCTTCCATGAAATAGTTGGAGAAGGATACAGGTAGCCAAGTTCTTCATTTCTTTAGTTTCAAACTATTAGAATCATCTATGCCATAGGGGTATAAAGGAAATAAATCGCCCCAGGTTTATTTTTTAAACCAGCCCTCCCTAGTATTTTTCTGTACATAGAAAAATGTATATTCTGTATTAGTTTTCTCATTGGGGAGCAGAAATAAGCAGATAAGTAGCCACCAGAGGAGGCATGGTACTAGCTGTGGGAAGCTAAAAGTTAAACCTATCAGGAATGCATCAAAATCCTATTACTCCTGGGGAAAACCACAGGGACTAGATTTTAATTATTGGGAATTAGAAGTACATTTGTCTTTGGTTGAAGTGGAATCCATAAATCTACTCCATTCAGCATTAAAAACAGCATTTCATGTAATTAAAGGAAACAACTTGAGGATGGTTGCTCTTGGCTTGTGGAATTTAACAATAATAAGTGAGCTCTAAAAAGTATTTTAACATCATTCATTGTTTTCTTTCTCTGGCCCATTTTTCTCTCCCTCTCCCTCTCCCTCTCCCTCTCCCTCTCCCTCTCTCTCTCTCTCTCTCTCTCTCTCTCTCTCTCTCTCTCTCTCTCTCTCTGTGTATCAATGGTAATATGTGTGCAGAGAGTAGGGGTGTATGCTTGTCTGTTGTGGTACACATTTAGAGATTGTGAAGATAAGGGAAAAAAACACCGTGGAATTGGTTCTCTAGTCTTTACTTTGATTCCTTGAAGTCAACTGATGTTGTCAATTGCAGGCAACAAACATTATCACCCACTAAACCATTGAATAATCCCTCACCTTATTTAGAGACAAAGTCTCTCAAGGTTAGAACTTACCAGAAGGCCGGACTGCCATCATCCCTCTCTGAACGCAGTGGATAGGCCCGCCAGCGCAAGCTCCAAACCCCAGGACATTAGGCACACTTCGGGGTTAAAGGTGAGTGGAGCGCACCAGGGGCCCTGAAATCGCAGAGGGTCCAGTGGCCAGCTGCAGCAGCAGCTGGAACAGAGGACCTCAGTCCAACCAGAGGCTGGGACCCCTCCCAGCCAGCTAGGACCTCCCCCGCCGCCGGAC